>JBANCZ010004023.1:0-11155 GCA_037040025.1 Sphaerogastrella javana | reverse complement strand
CAATGGCAAAATGCAAAAAAAAAAAAAATAAACTTTCTTTATTTTTTCGTGACAGACAACAAATTGCAAACAAGCGCAACCAAAAGACACACAAACAACACAAAAACAGCTCATAAATAGCTTAATAAACAATAAATATAAGAAGAAAAAAACAAATTCCAACTCAAACTTTGCAAAAGAAATCAAATTTCAAAGTATTTACATATTGAACATCATTTTGAATATGAGTCAAGTGAGTGAATATGAATTTGAATGTGAGCTTGATAAACAGTTGAAGGTAAAATGATGGAAAAGTTTTTGAGCCAAAGGGAATTTAATTTATTTAAATTATAATGACAATATTTATTTAACATAAATATATGAATCAATGTGAAAAATTGACAAAATTATCTAAACATTTTTGGAAAGATTTTCAGCTTCATTTTAAACTGTTATAATTTTGAATCTATCAAATGTTTATCTTTAGTTTTCTATAGGAAAACTAAATGAATCAAAATTACTTTTAATGCATATAATATATTTATAAATATGTATATAAATTCGTATATAATTAAATAAATATGTATAAATATATTCCATATATAGTCGAATACATTCATGCAAACATAATGTTTACACACAGACTTTGAATTGGTTCAAACTCTTAATATTATGCAACATTTTAGTATATTCTAAACATGCCAAATAATTGCTCAAAAATCCATAAAATCAACTAAATATATGTATATATGTATAAATATATGCATTATTTTGCTTGAACTTTCCAATTGGTTGCGTTTGCATGTGCTAAGTTTTCAATAACAAATCGCACGCTTTGGTTAGAGAGTATTGTGTTTTATTTATTTATTATTTATTTATTTATGCATTTTGCAAATAGAACCCAAAATTTTAATTCAAAAATAAATGCAACAATATTGTTTGCGAAAATATGTTACAATTTGCAGCACAATCAGTGATAAACACTGAGAGAAATACGCACACAAAAGTAACAACAAACAAAATGAGACAAAGAACAAAAACAACAAACGAAAAGAAGAACCTTGGTAACAAACAGAATATTATGCTGCAGGCATAAAAGAAAATGCTGGTAGAAGACGCACAAATACACACACACACACACTCTGAGATAGAGAACTGCTTGTTGTGGCACTTGCCGTCTGCTTGCCACATGCCCCTTGTTGCCTGCCCCTGTGCAAAATTGCAACAAGAAGCCATTTGTCTTGCTGTTTATAATTTCGATTAAACTTTCAAAGTGAGAAACGCACACAAACAACACGCATATGTGCCGAGTGTATGTGTGTGTGTCTGAGAGTGTGAGTGTGAGTGCGAGTGAGTGTAAGTGAGTGCGAGTGAGTGTAAGTGAGTGTTTGTGTTGGTGTATATAAATATTGAAGCTTTGAAGGTAGTCGTAGCGTCTGCTATAGTCTTTAGTCGGCCTGTGGAACAGTGTGACAGAACGTGTCGACGTCCGACCCACTAGGAAATTGGAGCAAAGCCGCAGCTAAGCTGTCAGTGTATAAAATGCGAAAGAGCGAGACAGAGCGACTTGCACATAAATTGTTGCAAAATGCTTGAATGGAAATTTCTTAGCTTTAATGCTGTTGCCGTTGCCTTTGTGAATGTTGTTGCTGTTGCTGTTGCTGTTGCTGTTGCCGTTGCCGTTGTTATACTTTGTACTCCTGGCGCTCGTTATGGTTGTGTTTTGCTTGGTGCCTTGTGAATGCTGCCTGGTGTCTGGTTCTTGCTGCCGCCTGATGTCTTCTACCCAGGCTGAAGACGCAAAAGTTTGCTTATCATGCCGCATTGAATATAAACATAACAATTGCAGGCAGCAGTAGGGATCGAGGGTAGAAGTAGGGATAGAAGTAGAGGTATGGGTAGTGGTAGTAGTGGGTGTATGCAGAGGCATCAGTGAGAGAGCGTGTGAAATAAAGTTGTGCCAGGATGAAGACAATGGCAAATGGCAACACAGCACAAAAATCTGATCTCTTGTTGCTGCTGCTGCTGTTGTTGCTGGTGTTGCTGTTGCTGCTGCTGTTGCCTGCGTGTGGAAATTGTTTTCAATTTTCGTTATTTGACAAATGGTGACACTTCCGCTGTGGCAAGCACCCCTGGCACCAGCAGGACTTTAACAATATGTCTGTCAGTTGTTGGGTAAGCGTTGTGCGTCCTTGCTCTATACACTATATAGAATCCTCTCTCTCTCTGTCGCTCTCTCTGTGTGTCAGTGTGTGTGTGTCATGAGGTTTTGTCAACAATAAGTTTATACGTCAGACGAGTCGTTGTTGTTTATGACATGCCCGTGCGCTCATCATCATTGCTCTGTCGCACATAATGCTAGCAAGCCAAGACCCTACAGCCGGGCTAGCTGAGAGTTTCAGCCGTAAACGCAAACGCAAAAAAAAAAACCAGCAACATACGCACACACACACATACATAACGCTCACACATACATATAATATGTGGAATGTGAATAAGTTTAAGCTGTGACAAGGCACACATGGCCGAGGCAGCGTGTGGCATACACAGTCAACGGACGTGCTTGACTTTGAGTGACTGTTGCGGGAAGCAGCGAGGGGCATGCAACATATCCTATAACTATGCGCTGACAAGTCGCTGTCGCTCACTCGCTCGCTCTCTCTCTCTTTTTCTCTCTTACTTTCACCTCTTTGTCAGTTGTTCTTTCTGTCTATTTCTCTATTTTGTCTCTTCCTATCTGTTTTTTTTTGCCTCTACTCCTTCCTTCCCCCCCTCTCACTTTGCCTCTATAGTTTATTTTGCTGCAAATAAAATGGTACAAACTAGCGGACAGTTGGCGGCATTCCTTTTTGCCCAAACTGCAGTCATGTCTCGAAAGAGCCCTGAGTCCCGAGTCCTGAGTCCTGAGTCCTGAGTCCTGTGCCCCACCGGCCTCAGTTCTTCGTAGACTGACAAATGGCTTACACAAAGCAGCGGCCATCAATCAAGCCAGTTATGACGTTAGCACGTTCTTTTTTTTTATTTATTTATTTTATTGAAATGTACAAATTTGATTTGTTTAGCTTTGCTGCTGCCCCAGCTAGTGGAGCACTCAGTGAGAATGCTCCTGCTCCTGCTCTTGCTTCTTCAACTTGATTTGCTTGCGTCACTGTGAGAGAAAGAAATGGATTACGTATTGCCACTTGGCATTGTCACATGTCACCAGCAGCAGCAGCAGCAGCAACATTGGCTACACTCAGACATAGTTGAGCCTTGGTCTTGCTCTTGCTCTTATCATCTCTCTAAATCTTTCTCTTCAGCCTCAAGTGCTCTTTTAGAGGGCAGAAGAAATATTTCAGTTTTGCCTCAAAGTGAGCACATAAGTTTGCCTGTGTTTATCAAAATAAATGAAAGCATTAAATGCACTTTGTCCAAGTTGAGTCAAGTCAAATAAACTGCAATAATTCTGGCTCTAAAATATAAAGCATACATGCAAGTAGTAGACAGCTAAATACCCTGTAGATGAGCTGCTTGTAGTGTTCTATTTTAATCAAGAAAAATCTAGACTGGAAAAAATCTTTGACTGGAGTAACTTACTTTTTTTAATGTTTAATCGTTAGTAAATTTTGAATATTGAATATATATAAAATAGTCTATAAATGAATCAAATATTAAAGAAATTTATTCATTTTAGTGTAACTGAAACAGTCAAAAGAATATGCCATAATCATTTTTTCTCTCTCTCTTTCTCTACTCAGTGTCTCTTCAAGATCAAGCTAAGACGCTCTTATTCTTGCTATCATTTTTTATACTCATACAGAAAGTACATTCCTTTTGTAACTATAGGGTGTATTAAATAAATTCATATATTCGTAAAGCACAAATATAAAGCAGCTTACTCACTGTGCTTAAAGAGGTTATTGCAACTTTATACGCTCGACTGAAGCCACATGAATCGATACAACTCCCAAATGAATGGAAATAGCAAAAAAAAAAAAAAAAATAAAATAAACAAAATAAACAAAATAAAAAGGAAGAAGAAGAAAACTGGGGCACAGTCAGGGACAGTTGGGAAAGGGTTTTTGGGGCTGTGAATATGTTATTAAATTGATGTACATCAGTACGAACTGTTAGTCAGTCATATTAGTCGTGCTATTATATTTATTGTCAGCAATGTCGCACTCTATAAATATTTCATAAATTGCTTGCCATTTTGACTTGACATACGCGTCGAAAAACTTTTTCCCCTTACTTACTCTATCTCTCTCCCTCTCCCTCTCTCTCTCTCCCATCTCATTCTCGACTTGGCTCTCTCTTTTAGTGTCATTCCTTAACCCTTTTGCTATTGTTATTATCATGCGAAAAAGTCATTGCCAGCTGTCACAAGCGTTGTCCCCTAGCAAATCACACATATATCCCACTCACACACACACACACACACATACACACACATACACTACCCTATGCCCCTATATACCCCCAAACCCCTAACCCCTACCACACCCATAAATATGTAGCGTTTTTTGCCAAATCTGCACACATTGTGCGAGTGTCTCTTCGAGTTGTTGCTATTTTTTTACTTTCAGCTTTTGCTACTCTGCGCACTTTTGACTACTTTTCAACTTAGACTACGCCTCCTGCTGTGCACTAGCCCCTCCCCCCTCTACACTACCTTACGTGTGTTTTATCTTAGTTTTTTTTTTTTGGCTTTTAGCATACCTGTCAGCAGTATAAAATGAAAAGTAGTTTCAGTGCAAACTTTCGCTCATCGTTGCCGGCTGCCAGCGTTGCCTGCTGCCATATTGTTGACACATATTTTCGCTCAAAAGTTATATGCAAACGCCCACTCATATAGTGGGTGTGGGGTAGAGGTATGGGTACGCCCCAGTGCACTTGAGCGCCACCTAGGCCATTACATAGACTGTCATTTTTTCACTTAGATTTCGCATTGCTTGTAGCTCGTATTTGCCTTTTTCCTGGTTTCGTTCGTTTTATTTTGCTGCTGCTGCTCAAGTGCTAGAGCTTTAACTTTTGATGCACAATTTGTTTGCCAGTCTACCAAACTGGCAAGCCCCCAACCCCCTCAGTCCTCGACAGTCTACAGTCTACAGTGGCGGCACTGGTTTAAGTCTGGCAGCTGTTTAATGCTGAAAATTGGCAGCACCTGAGCAAAAGTGTTTGGCATCGACTGTCCTGGCAGATAAGTAGCACTTGGGTCTGGTCTTTTGCCCACTTTTTCGTAGCTGCCTTTATTTGTTGGCTGCTGTTTTGTTGTGCGAGCGAGAGTGCGATATATTCACCTTTCCTTTGTCTTCTTCTTGTTCTTCTTTTTGGGCTTCTTGAGTGCGAAATGATTATTTTTGCCCGTTGACTGCAAGTTTGTTGCAACTTTTTCGCTTGACGCAAAGTGAAAATTTGTCATGCTCGTTGAGCTGAGCTTTTTGAGCTGTTTGTTGCCAGATATAATAAATTCTTTCAGTTTAGCACACACACACATACACACACACACACACACACACACAGAACACACAACACAAACACAGACAAAAAACGCTCAAACACAAACACAAAACACAAAACACCAAACACAAACACAAACACAGGCACAGCAAACATAAATACAGACTCCAAACAGCATTCAAGCACAGCGTGGGCCAAGTAAAAACGTCCAAAATGAGAAGTAGTCATCGTCGTCGTCGTCATCGTCATCGTCATCGTCATCATCCTCATCGTCTGGGCAAACTTTTAGCTTGACTGTCAAATATTTTTAACAATTTTTGCATAAAACATTATGAAGCATGCTTAGCTAAAGCTAAAGCTTTTCTAGCTTTTTGCCTCTTAACGTAATTCCCCCACTTTTTGTCCACTTTTTTTCCCCCTGTTGCTCTCTTTTCCACATGTCTGGGCTGACGACGATTTTGAAAGTGAATTTCAAATTCAAGTGTGAGCTCTCTCTCTCTCTCTTTTGTGATACTTTTCTGTCTCTCCCTCTGTATAGCTTACACTACGTATGTGTACCTCTATGTGGCAGCACCTCACAACCCCTCGCGGTGTGTCTGCCCTTGAGTCTGTAGCCCACTTAATTAGTTAAGTTCTGAGTAGTAAGTTCTCGGGGCGCCCTTAATAAACATATGCACATAGTAGTAATACTATTACATTTAACTCTCTCTATTTTTCTATCTCTCTCTCACTCTCTCTGTGTCTCTCTTTCTCTGTGTGTTTCTGTCTGAACTCACCTTTGATTAAGTGTATACTAAAAGGGCCCCGTCACGTGCGGGCCTTTCTACAAAGAGTCCTTAACGCTGACTAATGCAATGATCTGCAAAGAAATCGAATAAAGAAAAAGAGGAAATGAATTAATATGATAAAATCACAAATAGCAGCTCATGTTTAACCATGCATATATTAAAAGTTACGCACAAACTGCGCTAGATGGCGCCAACCATAAGAAAAGCTATAAATAAAACTACAGGGTATTTAATATTGAATAACTTTTGTATTTATCACACGTTTGCTATGAAATTTTCAGTGTTTCTTGTTAGTGTTATTAATTATTGGAATTTTAAACTATTTTTTAAATAACATATAAATACATTATCTATATTGTATGCCGTCAATTGTTTTTCATATACTACCCATACTTAAACATAATTATATACGATTTATCAATTGTAGCTGTTCAATAATTTAAGGATACTTTATAGAGTCATGCGACAACGATTTGTGGTGCACGAAATCCCCTGCAGACAGACCTTCCGACTACAGGGTATATATCGTATATATATTATATATAATACCACAACAAAACGTAGTCTTTGCCTGGCATAAAGCCATACAGAAAATGCAGCAAATGAGCGTGGATTTATATAGAAAGAAATTCCAAGTTTATTTATTTTTTTTTTTGCTTTTGCTTTATAATAATATTATTATATGGCCACTAAAAGCGGCTTCAAGCAGATGCCGCACGCGTTGTGTGGGCGTGGCTGGGTTGGACAGTGGAAAAAAAATATGCGCAGCGGCAAATCTAATTGCGTTAATTTTCCAGGTAATTGTGGCAATGCTGAGTTGTTAGACGACAACGACAACGACAACGACGACGACGATGACCAAATGGGGACCAGGACATGCTAGAACATACGCAACAACAACAATAACAACAACTACAAAAGAAACAAACTATTAACACGCAGTGGGCACAGTGGGTACATAGGGGTGTAAAGGGCGTTACAAACACATGTGTGTGTGTGGTTGTATGTGTGTGTGTGTGTATGGGCGTCGCTCTGTGGGCGTGGGCAGTTGCGCGTTATTCAAATAGTTTTATTTTCCACACGCGCCTCATAATATTTTCTATATTTTTTTTGTTGTTGCTGCGTGTCCATTGTCCATGTGGGCCGTCATCAACATGGTAAGCGCCATGTGCTTGTGGTTAAAAATGATGACGACGATGACGACGACGACGATGGCGACGATGGCGACGATGGAACGAAAGCAATTCCCCAGTCTAAGCATATAAAATGTCACAGGGCAAAGTTCTTTTGTTATCGTCGTATGAAATGAAATAATTGCATTTCTGCTGCGCCTACAAAAACAAGCAACAGAATAACAACGAAGGCAACAAGAACAACAACAACAACAACAATGGGGCACAAATGAATGCCTTGCCACAGGCCGCAGGCCACTCACAAGTGGCACTAAGGCCATAGGGGGAAAGGGCACTAAGAGTGAGAGTAGGAGTGCGAGTAGAGGTAGGAGTAGAACTGAGAATGGGAGTAGGAGTAGAATTTGGGAGTGGAATTGGTATGTGGGCGTGGGTCACGTTACGTACAGAAGGCGTTGTCGATTAGTGTCCAATCTGAGCGAATGATTTCCATATATGTTTGTATATATAGTACTCTAATCGTTGCTCTATCATGCGCCACACATCGCTGACCAAATTGTCTGCCTGTTTTTTCTCTCTTTTTTTTTACTCATTGCTGTTAATTACGCCCGCATTTTGTTTGTTTATAATGATATAGCATATATCGTTGTACGTTGTATATAATAGTAGAATTCCCTTTTTGTAGCAATCATATATGTAGTCGTATCATAGCTGAGGCATCGAACTGTTTTGCTGCACGTCTGCAATGTCTGTATATGCAAATGTCAAACAAGTTCAAGTTGGAAAAACTGTCGGCTGCTAGGGGCAACCGTCAGCAGTTGTAGGGGCAACAACATGACAATTTATTATTAAGTGGCTAAATAGGAATACAAAAAACTTCCCCCTCCCCAGTTTCTTTACCACATAAACTAGTTGCAACTTAACAAAATTCAAATGACTAAGCTTTACACACACACACACAAAACACATTGATATTTTAATAAAATTTTTCGCTGCTAAACAAAACAATCTGCTTAATGGCTTTTCTAAGCGCTAAAGCTGCTTGTCTCATTTGCTAAATTGAATTAATTCTGAAATTTTCAAATTTTTTTTTTGTTTTTTTTTTTTTTGGGAAGAAAGTGCAGCAGCTATTTCCATGCGATGCCACATTTTGTGTGTGGCAATAAAAATTTAATATAATTACGCACAATTTCGAGTTGAAGTTTATGGCAGACAGGGAGTGGAAGAGCGAAGGAAAGAGAGGGAGAGGGAGACAGCGAACATTGCTGACTTTTGACAGTGTGGCTCTTGGCTCTCTGGCTTCTCGGTTCTCGCTTTCCACTGTCGAGTTTATGAGTCGCCGCCAAGACAAACATAAACACTTGTGCAGGCGAAAACCCAAGGCAGCAATGTGCCACAGCCAGGCAGGATGAGTGGAGGGGGGAGAGGGGAGAGGGAGGAGTGGAAGGTTGCAGCTGATTTCATAAAGTGTAACAAGCCAAAGCTTTGAACTCAACTGCTGCGACAAATAAGCGACACTGCAGAGGCAGCAAAGGCAGCAACAAGAGATGAGAGACAGGAAGGAAAAGAGAGAGAGAGAGAGAGACAAGTGAGAGAGAGTGACAGAGAGAGGAAGAGATAGAGATGTGAGGCAGAGAGAAAGATGTGAGGCAAGCAACAGAAGCAGGCAGCGTGTGTGGCAGCTCGGAAGCTGCTTGCAAGTCGACAATAAAGCGTTGCGGAAAAGTTTACAAGTTGCCGAGGGGGATGCCCGGGAAATTGCGATGCCAAAGCTGTGTGAGTGTAAGTGCGAGTGTGTGTGTGTGTGTTTGTATGGCAGAGTAGCCCGAGTGTTGCGGCTGCTTTACACGCGGAAATATACAAATATGTACGGAGAGCTATACGGAATGGTGGACAGAGAGGGGGATATCCATGAGCTGCGAGTTAAATATTTGTTTCTGTTTCGCTTGTTTACATTGAAGACCCCAAAGCAAAGGCGACAACAGTAGGCGGCAGCATTTGAGCGTATCTGTCTGTTGCTCTAGACGTGCAATGCTACACATTTGCCCGCAGCAAGTTGTTATTTCTTAATATCGAGATGCAGAGTTCACCCTCTTCTCTTTCCTGTTAAGCATATTGACGGAGACGGCGGCGGCGGCGGCGGCTTTGTATGCTTCAGGCGCTAGCATATGTCAGTCGACTCGACTCGACTTAACCTTTGACAGGCTGGAAGCTCAGGCCAAGACTCATGCTCAGTCGCAGGCTGTAACTGCGCGTTCGTTTAGGCTTCATTGAGCTGCTGCGAGTGTTGCCACTTGGCCATAAATTGAGTGGCGTCTGCTGCTCAATGTAATCAGATCATTTTCTACGCTTGGGCGAGCGCGCAAAACTTATTCGATTCGCTTTGAAAACCGCGCAAAATCTTTTCCTACAACGTGCCACAAAAACTCATACAAAACAGCAAGAAGTTTGCCACTAGCCACATGCCCCTTGCCCCTTACCACTTACCACTGTAGTTTGTAGGCAATTAACCTGTTGCAGCACTTCCAAGTAAAATTTATTGCATTTTTGTATAGTTTAAGTGATTTTAATATTTATGATTATAATTTATTGTGAATAAGATTTTATTTAGTATTTTCTTGTTGCTTTCATATGGCTTTTTATCATTTTTTGTTTCGAGATTTATTACAGTGTGACCATTTGCTGCGATCATTAAAACGCACGCTTAAAAAAATACTAAAAATACCAACAAAATGTATGCAAATTAAGCACGATAATTTTATAGCTCTCTCTTTAAAATGGCAAACTATATTACCCACTCTGTTAGATCATCTCACTCTCTCTCATTCTCCCACTTAGTCGCTATCTCTATTGCTTGGTCTACGTGTCAATTGGCATTAAAGTAATTATGTAATAAACTTGAGTTTCTTTCTTTCATTTTTTTTGAGGGGTGCAGCTGTGCGGCATTTTGGGCCATTACCGAATCGAATAACAGACCACACAGTCCCTAATATTAATTAGTCCGAGTAAGCACTTACAGCAGCAAAAGCAAGAACAACAAGAACAACAAACAAAAATATCAACAACAACAACAACAACAACAACATTGATATGAGCAACAAAAATGTGAACTAACCGTGAGCTGGTCACATTTTTGTTTACATTTTCGGTGTTTGGCTATTAAAAGCGCTATGCTAAATGGCCATAACAACTTCCGTGTGGCACACACACCTACTACTACTACTACTACTACTACCCCTACTACCACTTCTACTACCCCTACTACTCCTACTACTATTACCACTACTACTCCTACTACTACTCTTACTACTACTACAGCTGTGAGTGGTTTTAACCATATTGCTATATCTATGTGTATGTGTGTGTATGTGTGTGTTTGTGTGTGTGTTTGTGTGTTTGGGTGTGAGTATGCCCCACCCTGTATGCTACTCATTTACAACAATAAACAGCAGCATAAAAGCCATGAAACTGATTTTTCACGCCATTTTCGTTTACATTTTGTTGTCGTTGTCGTTGTTGTTGTTGTTGTTGTTGTCGTCGTCGTTGTTGTTGTTGTTGTTTTCGCTTGTTTGCTTTCGCCTTGGCCGCAGCCAGTGTTGCCAACGCATGTGTAATTAAAATATAATAATTTTGCCGAACAAAGCAACACTGTAAATGGAAAAAAAAGAACCAAAATACAAAAAAAAAGTAGCTAAAAAAAAGAAAACAAAAAAGAAATATAAAAAAAAAATACAAAAAATATACAAAAAAAAAAAAAAAAAAAAAAAAATATACAAAAACCCAAACAAAAAAGAAAACAAAAAAAAAGTAAGAGGTTGA
>JBANCZ010004022.1:0-11156 GCA_037040025.1 Sphaerogastrella javana | reverse complement strand
GTGGTTTGTATTTTTGATAAATTTTTAGAAAAGCCTTTAATCAATAATTAGCGTTGCCTTCTACATCAAATATTAATGAAATTTTTGCTGGCGCATTTAATTAATATTTTGTTTTGATTTTAATTAAATTTTTTTGTTTATTTTGAATACATCATGTTTTTGTTGCAATTTATCGTTTTGATTGAACTTTGGCAATTGATTAATTGCCTTTTTGTGAGCGCGGTGCAGTTGTTTTATATCATTTTGTTGTTGTTGTTGTTGTTGTTGTTGTATGTGGTGTCTCTTCTTTTGTGTGTTTGTTTTATTAATTTTTGCAGATAATTTGCTTAATTAAATTTGTTATTTCAGTTACGTGCATGATGTTTTAATTATTAACATTTAAATATAAATATTTTGCTTTGCTGCTTTTGTTGTTAGTGTTATTTTTCTTATGCTTTTGCTTTCACGCCCAAAAAAGCTGACGTGCCAACTGTCGCTGTCCATCTTCCTGTCCACAATTCTTTGCATAATATAATCGATGTCAGAAAACAACTTTTTGGCAAAAAACTCACACGAACACACAGGCCAAGGCCTCTATCTGGCGCTACGGCTCTGCCGTGTTCGGGCCGTGTACTACGGACGGTGTTCCGGGCCAAAGTTATGAAAGAAAATACGTAAATCTCTTTAGTTGGCTCATAATTATGACATTAAGCGGCGATGCGACTTGAATTTTAATTGGCATGCCGTCAGTCCAGGCGTGATTGTGGTGCGAAAAAGTCGCATCGGGGCCTGGGCGAATAGCGTATTTATTATGGTAGCATGAGCTATAGGCATTGTTTGTTGCTTTATGTTTATTAATAAATAATTCTTGTGTCTTCGTTTTGCTGTTGCTGTTGTTGCTGTTGCTTTCGGCAATTTGTGGCTATTCATTGAGACTTTTATGGCCTGATACATATGTTTTGTTCGCCCAAATATGGTATAACCGTTAACAATGATGGCTTGTTGATTGTCCAGACAACACAGGCATAAGAATTTAATTAAATGCATTCAAGAATCATATCGTCATTCTATGAATCACATGGCATATGTGTGGGCTTAACTTCTGATACTCTACACTATAATTAAAGCTATTCAAAAAGATATCCATTGAATTTCAGTTAATTGTGAAATCTATAGTGTTATAGTTGAATTACATTTTCGCATGAAACAATGACATCATTAAAATGCCTTTGATGACAAATTATGTGCTGCATTATCTACAATATGTTGATGTTCATGTAAATTTTTCACTATTTTTACTGCATTCGGTTTTATTTGCAGCCCCATTCGTTTTGACCAACCAACATTTTTTATGTGGGCCAAACGGATGATCCGGCAATAGTAAAACATTGCTGTTTATAGCCCACGGTAATTGACATAGTACCCTCAGATTTATGGGCTAGCGAACCAGTCGAAAAATTTCAAACGTATTACCAACAATCTGTGACCAAGTTTAGGCCTAATATGTAGGCCTACAACACTCTATCTCTCCGTCTCTCAGTCGTTCAGTTGTTATTGCTTTTCATTGCTTGAACACAGCAAATTTTATGACATTTTCTGTTGCTTACATACAAAATTAAATTAAACCTCCATGAAAATGAAAATGCGGTAATTTTCAAACTTCATTGCCGGACATTGTCATTGTTATTGTTGTTGCTGTTGCTGTTGCTGTTGCCATTGCTGTTTGTCATTTTGCCACATCTACATTCAGCTGTAAAATTCACACCAAAGTCAAAGTACGGCATTAGATAAGACTTTTGTTTGCCCTTCACACACGCATGAACTCTATGCGACACCGTGTGGCATGTGACGTGCTTGAAATTTATTTAGTTGCCACATAAAAGTTCACTTGTTGTAGCTGCTGTTGCTATAAATGTAATGTTTGATAATAAGCGACAACTATACAAATAACAATAGCAACAATGAACGGACTACAGCCAAAAGCTAAGAGCAACATCAACTTAAACAACAACTTCGTTTGCAATTTCCGCGCGATTGTCTTGAGAGCTAGTTGGCGCTGTTACTGCTGTTGCTTCTGCTGTCTGTTAACTGATACAAATCTAAGCCAAAATGTTGCAATGCCAGGCAGCAGAGACAGCAACAACAACAACAGCAGCAAGAGCAACAACTGTATAAAGTTATTAGCGCTTTTAACTCAGCCAACGGCTAAAACACTTCCAGCATCCTCAGTATTCGCTATGCGAACGCATTGTTCGTCTAGCCAACTGCGAATGCAATTTCCATTTTAATTACTGCCAAATGACAACAGCAACAGCAGCACAAACCGAGTAATGGCCAGACACTCAGCAGACATGAGACTGCAGCTATACCAACAGTCCAATTGCTGCCACTGGCGCAGGCGCTCTAGCCATCAACAACAGCAACAACAGCAACATCAGCAACAACAACAGCAACAGCAGAGCAGCTACATCAGCAACAACTCAGCTCTAACTCCAAAAGTAGCAGCAGCATATATTACAAGCACAGCAACATCAGCAAGAGGCGAAAATTAGTCACACTATGTAGACAACATTTAAAATACAAATCCAAAAACACACACACACACACACACATACACACACACACACACACACATGCGCACATGCTTGTTGATAGCTTAAGATGTTTGATGAAAATTGTGAAATTTCATAATAAATAATTGCAAGCATCTAACAACATATTTGACTTAATAAACATTTTTTTAACACTCATGCAAAATGGGTGAATCGGGTAAAACTTTAATGCGGGAAGCATGAAAAGAGCATTAATGTGCCATCATAAAAGCACAGCTAGATCTTAGTGTTATGCCATTAATATTTACACACATATCCATTACGCACTTTGGGCAATGACTCAAGCAACCCTCGCACCTAGTGCAACGAGAGACGAGGCGCGTGGTTGCTGCTATTAAAAATGCGAATTAAATTTCGAATTTGTTGTTGTTGTTGTTGTCGTTGTATTGTATAGCATAGTCGTTGTGGTATTTTTATTTTTTAGTTGTTAAGGTATTTTAGTCATTGTGGTTGTTGTTTGTGTTGTTGTTATTGTTATGCTGGTGACACTTGTCGTTTGCTGTTGTTGTTGTTGCCGTTGCTCTGCTTTTTGCTGTGTTGTTTTTTGTCTCTGCTTTTTTTGTGCATTTTCTGCATAAATATTTCAACACTTTCGCTTTTGTTTTGTGTTACATACAGCAACGCAAAAAAGAAAAAAAATTGTTTTAATTATTCCCAACGTGAACATAGCCCCCCCTGCAATAGCTACGCCTCTGCTGCATCTTTTCTCCCCCTTTCAATTGCTGCACATGTTGTTGTGCATTTTAATTGCATTTTTATTTAATTTCTCTGAGTGTGTATATGTGTGTGTGCTGCATCTAATTTGTCGTCATTCGTTGTTATTGTAATTTTGTAATATTTTTTTATTTTGTTTTTTTTGTCTTCTTTCGCTACTTTTTCGCTACTGTTTTTTTTTTTTGGTGCTTTTGTATTACCTTTTGATTGTTTACTTCCCACGCACTTTGCAGGCCAACAACAACAAACAAAAAAGTAATATTATGGCAGCATTGTTGCTGTTGTCAGTTTGTTTGTTTGCGTAATTGTTAAAAGCAAAAGCCAAGCAAATAAAAATAAAATCAACAAATAATAACAATAATTTAATTTCGTCATATTTGATCGACGGCGTGCGGGCAATTGATTAGCAAGCTTTTTGTTTTCTTTGCGGATTTACATATGAGCAATTGACCTACTTCTAGTAGCTGCTGTATCGTATATGGATACGATATGATATTAATCTCTTTTATGTTTGTATGGGAGTTCTTTTAAGGCATTTAAATCGATGGATTATTCAATTGTTCTCGCTCTACTTTAGCGTTAGGCTTCAACTATAATAAATTCACATTATTGCACTTAAAATTCGATTTCAACAATGGCAAAAAATAACACAAAAATTACCTAATTTTCGCACTTCATTTCCGTTGGTGTTGCGTCTGCGCAATTCTTGTGACCCAGTTTCGAATTGATTTCCAAATCTAATTTATTATTATTGTATATATATATATTGTTTTTATTTTTTTTGCTTTGGGGTCACAACTAATTTATGGCCGAAACTTTGCTTGTTATGTGGGTGTTGTTGCTGTAGTCGGAGATGTTGCTGCTGTTAAAGATATTGCTGTTGTTAGAGATGTTGCTGTTGTTAGAGATGTTGCTGTTGTGCTTACAGATATCGTTGTTTCTGTTATTGTTGTTGTTGCATGTTCACATGTCTGCGTGTGTCTGGTTCAATAGACGCATTCATTTTTCGATTTTTCGTTTTTATTTGTATTTGCCGAGCTTCTTGTTTGCGTTTTGGACTTTTTGTTTCTACTCGGCTTTTCTTGGCTCTAAGCGGCTTATGAAATTTACATATGGCAATTATAACGGCATTTAATATGCTTTTGCTGCTGCTTTAAACAATATTGGCTATTGATGGTCGACCAACAAAAGATCAATCAAAGCATAATATTATACAAAAATGCTCATACATGGTGTAGAATAGTTACGCCCAAGCGACCTTCAGATACCCCGTAGTTTACACAATTTATAAAAAATATAAAATAAAGGAAAAAATTAATCATTTATCGAAATGATATACAGACATTCGATACATATCTATACTATGAGTAATTTATAATTCCATGGAGTGATTGTCATAGCAAAATATATTCATCTAATGCTCTACCATATTTGATGCTCTAATTTGTATTAAATATTCAAATTTCCCTCTATTGATTATAGTCTATTTCATCACAATTGAATTGTGTACAGGGTATAGAAATGAAACCTTGTACTCAAGTTGTCTTTGCTTTGCTACTGTATAATTTCACTGATTGCATAAGTCTGATATTAATATGCAAAATGTACACAAAATGCTATTAGTGAGACATCAAAAGCTGACAACGATATACATTTAGCTACATCTATATAGCCAGCTGTATTATGGCTATATAGCTATAATAAATTAATTAAAATGATATCAAAGCGAAAGTCGCCTCATTGCCGCGTCAAGTAGAATTTTCTGGCCGCGAGCATTGAACGCCCAGAGTCAGAGAGAGTCAGAGAGAGTAACAGTAACAAATAATTAGCTTGTAAACTAAAAGTCATCATTAATAATGATTACAGTTGGCTTTGCCTCATCTTTTTTAGCTTGGGTTCTGGCTTTGCCTCTCCAACTCTGTATCTACCCTACACTTTGAATGTATGTATGTGTGTGGGTGCCTCGTCGGGTCGCCTTTTGCCATAAACGTCAACATAATTAAGTGAACGACTTCTTCTACCAATGCTGTTGCCTCTTTCACTGTTACTGTTGCTCCTGCTTCTTCTTCTAGCCATTTTTTTTGTTGCTGTTGCTGCTGAGTTTTTCTACAACTGATTTGGCGGCTGCTGCGATTTATTTCGCATTAACGCTCAATATTGCTTGCTAATTAACCGCAGCCAAGTTGCCGAAAAACTGCCAAATGCAAACAGAAAGCGGCGAAACGGGGAAAGGCAACAGCACCAGCTTTTTGCTCTATAATAACGACCGATATTATTATATATAATGTATATATATATAAATCTGTATATACTATTTGCCATCACAAGGATGATGCGTCAATTTTGTGGCTGCTAATTAGCAGCGCCAAGCAAAACAAAGAAAAAAAAGCCAAAAAACTTCTTCGCGCCGATCCGCTTAGCGTTTACAGTTACTGCCAAAAGTTTGCTCCAGTTATGCATACTACATGCCACATGCCACATGCCTAACTACAACTTGGCGTGCCAAAATACCGTTGCACGCACTACCAAATGTCTAATATTATTATTGTTGTTCTTGTTTTTATGCTCTGTCACCTACAATTGTTTGAATTATGTTGGAGATTTTTATTTCTTACTGTTTCCAGTTTTCTACTTATATGGACACAGTTCTGTTATAATTATCTATACACCTAACACCTAACAGTATCTAGATCTAACTGAAACTGAAGTCGATGAGCAGTAAATTATTTATAGACTTCGATGCTCTATGGGGGAGTTCAGGGCTGAGCTCATCAGCTTGTTATCTACGCTTATCAGATTTCATATATTTGGTCTGCATATAACTATAAATTCTGGGTTATATATGTTATTCAAAATATTTATTTGTTTAGATAACTGTGGGACAGTGAACTTGAATAGAGCTTAAGTTCGTTGGGTAAGTTGTATTTAAAGTGACTTCAGTCGGAAATGCGCAATCAGGGTCAACATTTTTTCTTCAATATTTCATAAACTTAAATAAAAATATAAAAAAATCAATTAATTAAGGCGTAAATATTTGTAAATGTTTTCAGTATGGTAATCGATGAACCTAGAGCAATTCTGAACCAATTAAGACCTCATGCCTCAGTTCACACGAAGCGACATCTGTTAGCTGTTTGCTTTACAACTCATTACATTCACGATCTGGTCAAAGTTTTGGGTGGCAGGGTCTGAGGTTCTGTTCTTCTTTCGTGCAACATTTTAATGAGTCTGTGACTATTTTTCACTTTACGCTGTCCTACAGTGAAATTTGCATATGAACGAACATATGATATTTATATACAGTGATATTGCCATTGCCTTCATTGTTGGATGGACTTGCAAACAAACGAAGGCATAAATAATCGTACAAAGTATGGCGAGCCATAAATATTTAAGCCCGCTCGCTTGATGCAGCTCTGCCTTATAAGGCAGTAGTCAAAGTTGCAACAGCAGCAGCATCAGCAGCATCAGCATACACTGCACAGAGACGCTGAGTTCACACAAATTTCATGCACAACAATAAAGAGCAATATTATATAGGCAACAGCAGAAGCAGCAGCAGCAATGTAACAAAAGCAACAACAGTAACAACACCAACAACAGTAACAGCAACAACAGCAACAACAACAATAAACAAGCCGTGCAATTTCACTGACTACTGAGAACTTTACGTACTGTGACAAGGACGAGCACGAGCTGCAACTACGAGAAATGAGCACGAGAATGAGAATGAGAATGAGAATGAGAGAATCAGACTGTGAGCATACTATTGGAGCAGCAGTACGTGGATACGGTTGAGAATGCATCTGGGCAAACTTCAAAAGTAGCTGCACAGCGCAAAAAAAAAATTTATATGTGTTTATAAAACTCAAAACTGAAACTGAAACTGAAAACTGAGAATTTAACGTTAACTTTACTTTAACAAGTTGTGGGCATAATATGTCGTTATTATAACTTTAAACAGGCAGAAAAGAGCTTACCATTAAAATAGGAAAACATATAAGTTCAGACTTTAGTTACGCACCTGAAAGGAAAATGAAGAACATTTTTGATTAGTTCAAATAGTTGGCATAAAAATACATTTAAATAGGATAATCTTAGATTTTTAAAAGGCCGGTTTTGATTAAATAAGCCTGGTTTAAATAGCAACAACTGACTTTAATCTAAGGATAAATATGTGAACTTTTTCCTAAGACAATTCTTACATAAATTTCAAGTAATTTCCCTTGACATTTTAATGTTAAATGATTTAATTCGCTATTAAATTTTTTTAAAAATAATTATGCAATTAATTTGTCATAATTTTATAGCTGAAATTTAATAGCTATCATTTTCGCACAGTGTACTCTGTGCCCTTGTGTCTACTATAATTATTATTGTTGTTGTTATTTTCACTGTTGCCCTTGTTGCTGTTGTTGCTGTTGCTGCTGCTGTTGCTTTCATTTACAGTATTTCCTCTTTGGTCTGGTCTGTCTGCGCCAATGTTGTCCACCCGCCTTTAGTCGTTGTATATAAAGTTTTCATTCATGCGCCTCACGCTGTGCACTCATTTACCCTTTAACCAAAATGTTCAGCTGCTTTTACAGCCCCTCTTCCAAGCTGGCTCCCCTGCCCTTGCCCTCGGCCAACTCCTGCCCTCTCATTTGTGCATATCATTTGCGCGCATCTTTGGCCAAGTCGCTGCCCCAGTGCCCATACCCTTTCTCCCTCTCTTTCCCAGTTAAGTGCATTACAATGAACTACGTAGGAGAGCAGCATCCGGCCACCCCGCCGTGACTCGTAAATAAGTTTTATTGTGTTTTGCGCCACACGCCCACAAGCAGCAGCAGTAGCAAGCAGCAGTGTTGCTATTGTTGTTGTTGTTGTTGTTGTTGTTGTTGCCACTCTGCGTGGCAGTGCCTCGTCCTGTTGCAAGTTATCGCTTCCTTTGTTTTGGTAATTTAGCAAGCGCGCCAACGACGTCGTCTAAATTGCTGGCATACATTTGCTCAATTCAGCCCACTGTGCCATGTGTTCTTATTGTTTTTGTGATTTCTGCTGATTTAGTTAGTTGTTGTTGTTGTTACCAGGCAAATGACTACAAAGTGGGCTTAGTCAAGTCTCGCCAAAAACTCAACTCGTAGCTGTGAGCTCTTGTAGCGCTTTTCGGCTGCCGTCGCCTAAATTATGGCTATTCTAATATGGAGGATGGCTGCTGCTATTCCTCCTTACTATTGCTGCTGCTCCTGCTGCTACTGCTCCTGCTGCTGCTGTTGCTGTTGTTGCATATTTAAGCGCGAATGGGCGCAATTGTTGCGCGTTTTATTGTTTTGGGAATAAGTGCGGATTTATAGAAAATTTTTTCCAGCTTTACGCTACACTGCACTGAGCTCAGAGACATCACCAAGCTGCTTTTGGGCGTTTTGGGATGTGCAAACAACAACAAAAATGAATGCAAAAAAAAGCAGAGCAGCAATATATTAAGTGCTCAGAGTGCTCAGAGCATTATTTACATACCGTATAGTATATATATGTACAGTTAAAAGCCATGGGCATGCAAAATCTCACGTTTGATAATGAAGCCTAGCTAGCCTAGTGCCTAGTCAACGAAAATGCATATGACATGAACTCAATTACCCTGTAGCCTGGATAGCACAGTGGGCGTGTGCACGTGTGGGTGGGGCAAACACATTAGGTCTGAGACTGAGAGATCGAGTTGCACTCACTGGAATAGAGACAGGGAATGAAAGAGAGAGATACTTTGCTAAGAGTCCACAAATTAGAGACGCGTCCGCCAATGGCCGAGGGCCGCATTGCATGTAAATTTGCAGTTAGCTCTCCAGACTCTGGCTGCCAGCATCGAAATTAATATGCATACAACTGAAGTTGGAGTTGTTGTAGTTGCAGTTGGAGTCGTAGGAAATGTTACACAGAGATAGGAAGACCAGTCTGTGTGGAGTGACTAGGAAAGCGGCGCAATAATAACAATGAAAATGCACAGAATGCGCCTTATAACGACAACAAATTGCCCATTTGGCATAGAAGATGATGAGACAGTTAAAGGCAGGCCACAGCATTCGCCTGCAGCAGTAGATGGAGCCAATAGATGGAACTCAAGCTGGAGTACCATGACAGTACAGCAGGATGGCCCCTCTGACATGGGGCGACATTAATTGGCTGCCATGTCATTTTGTTTATGCAGCGTACTTGGCGTACTTTGCAGACTGTCAACGGCAGACAATTGGGTTCTTTTTTTTTTTTTTTTGCGAAATTAGAAATGCCCGTAGTACAAGCAACTGGTAATGTCATCCCACAAGCAATAAAATGTTTAGCAAAAAAAGAACTAAAGAAAAGAAAAATGCTGGCAAGTGAATAAAATGAGTGCCATTATGAAGCGACTAAATGAGCATAGAATGGGCTGCCATGTAAAAGGCACAAGCAATTGAATTGCATGTGCAAAAAATCAACTAAAAATATTCTAAAATTATTTTTAAATTAATTTCATTTTAAATTTAAGATAGCTTAAAGTATAGCTCTTAAATAATATAGTAAAAGAATTTTATAATATTTTTTTCTGCTGCTTAATGAGGCGTTATCAGTGGGAAGCTGCGCATAATTCTAAATGCGTCTGACAACTGTGTAAACTTGGTAATAGTAAATGCAGCTGGTTATGTTGTTGTTGTTGTTGTTGTTGTTTGCTGTTGCTGTTGCTGTTACTGTAGATGTGTGGCAGTTGCAGCTGCATGTAAACTTTTGCATTATGCAGCAAATAGTTCACGCATTACGCATACGCCACATAAGCCACAGTTGCAAGCTGCAAGTATGGCACATTTGCGTGTGTCAGTCTACCAAGGTAGGTAGCTTGCCACGACAGGCGTATCATTAACGCAGCAGCAGCAGCAGTAGCAGCAGCAGCAGTAGTGTGGCACTGAGGCAGCAGGCAGCCAGTGAGGCTGCTTGGGGCTGTTGCAGTTGCATTTGCTGTCGGCATTTGCAATTTTACGGCGCGCATGTGCCACTTATTTTTGCAACAACTTCGCTTCGCTGGCTTTGGCAAACTAAGCTGCTATCATGTTCAAGTGCTTGGCCCCAAAAGAACAGCAGCAACAAAAACTCAAGCAGCAGCAGCAGCAATAGCAGCAGCAGCAACAACAACACCAACAACATGCGAAACCATAGCGAGTTGTTGGTAATGTGTAGGGCTTCTGCAACTTACAACTGGCAACTTGCAACTCTGCTGCAGCCACTACGACTGCCACAGCCACTGCTATGCCATTTCCACTTGAGCTAACCCGGGGGTGTCACATTCGTCGTCACCGTCACTCACAAGCAGCAAACAACATCAGCATCAGCAACAACAACTGCAACAGCAACAACAACAACAACAACAACAACAACAACAACAACAGCAGCAGCAACAACTTATTCATTATCCCAAAAGCGACAGGCAAGTAAATCACAGCTTGAGAATACCCTGTGGCTGCAAAGCTGTTAAAAGCTGATAAACAATTTTTCTTCTTCGCCTTACATTTAATTAATTGAAGATCTGCTTTGAATTTAATATAATTCATTCTATAATGTATACATTAAATAGTCTAACTTCGACTTCCAAGTCACTAAAAATATTACAGTCTGTTGTAATACTACTATTATCTTAACTAGCTCCACATAAAGGAGTAATTTTAAGGCTTCTATTATGTATTCTATTGTTACTAGTACTAGAACTACATCAACTATTAGTAGTACTGATACTACTACTAATAATAATTCTACTACTCCTACTTCTAATACTCCTAATACTACTTCTACTACTACTACCACTACTAATTCCTGATACTACTACTACTACTACTACTACTACTACTACTACTT
>JBANCZ010004021.1:0-11157 GCA_037040025.1 Sphaerogastrella javana | reverse complement strand
CAAGAAGTTTGAACATTTTAGAGACAATTTGCTTGAAATTTTTTTCTAGTCGTTGTTATCCCTTTTTTGATTTTTGGAACCACAGTGCAGTGTCAACCACTGAGCAGGGCAGATCAGATTTTGCTCTTCAGCTGATAAGTTCTACCTATGATATAATTGTGCTCCACGTTTAATAAAGTAAATAAAATATAAAAACATTTTTATAACATACTTTATGCGAAACTTATTATTATATATATGTATATATGAATGAATATATGGCGGTTAAAGTACAAAATGTATACATTTTGTGAATCGTTTATAATACCATACTATATGTTGTAGTATAACGATTCGATATCATTATGAACAACTATGTATACATATTTGTATACAACTATTTACGACTTTAGTTGCTTGAAGTCTGGTGACAAAATTCTAGGGACCCCGCATTTGACGGTGCTGCAAAATTTTTTAGTATAAATAAAGAGCTCAATACCATATCAGCTGTTTTTTTTCTCCCCCTCTGTATTTTTGTTATTTTCGGAGACATGGCAGAAGATCGAATTTTGCTTAGAATCGTTCGATCAGCTGTTTATGCGTATTTTCAACAGAAACTGAGATACGATCTCGCCAAGAATCACCCAGAACCAAGAAAGGAAATAATAATAGTGTGGGTTTGGATTGGGGTATTGGGGGATAGGGGTGTTGCATGGAGCCAGAAGACCAGTTTAAATAAAGCAGTGCAAGATTTCATTGGAATTACTTGTATTATGTTGAAGGGGTCTGACGGTGAGGAGACGGGGAGGGGGATATCTAATAACAATTCTGCATGTATATTATTGTTACTATTTAAACAGTTGATTAAATATAAAGTGCAGCCTCGCTATATACATATATGACATTTCTCCCAACTAAGAGAAACACATTTCATTCATACCAATGAAATACGAGATTATGATTATATGCTGAATTTATCGATATCGTGATGTGCAGCACCAATTCTAGGTATTGCTGATGTCTGCTCTAACCGCATATCGGAAAATAAACAAGGTGTTATACAAATTCTCAGTTATAAGCTTAAAAATAGATTTCTCATTTTGATTAGATATATGATATAGAAAGTCAATCAGTACTTATATCAAATATTGTGACAAAGTACCAAACATCATATTGGAAGTAACACCTCGTATTGGAAAAACCTTATATTTATTTTCGATTCAAAACTAATACTTCCTTTAGATTATTTCAATCGATATCTTAGCATTTCTATAGGTTATCATAACTTTCATTTGCATATCGATTATGTATTTGATCAGATGGAGCCCTATTTATAATGTGATCAATTGTGCTTTAAATCGAGGAATGAAACATAAAATAAAACCTTAGCCGTAACCGTTGAAACCGTTAAATTTTTAAAAACCGAAAGAGTATTTCGATATTTCAAAACCGATATTTCAATCGAAGATCAAAATCTTTACCGGAACATTATTTTTTATTCGGTTTCATTTCCTAGTTTATAGTTAATATAAAAATTCGACTTTCATAATTAAAAATAACAAAAAAAAAAAAAAGAATCTCTTAATATACTCACATATGTGATTGTTTGTGTCAAGTATACCCGCTTTGGGCTTCGTTATAATTACAGAGTATTGTGCAATCAAGGCGATTGACTTTGATTTTTTGCCACTGACGTCATAAACTAATTTCTCCCTCTTTCTCTTTCTATCTATCTATCTATTCCCTTTTAGCACGATCTCAATTAGTCAAGAGCAACAACAACAATAACAACGAGAGCAAAAAGACAACAAAAATGCTGGCAGCACAGCAACAACAGCAACACAACACAGCAGCAACATCAACAGCAGCTGATGTCAGCAGCGACTTGGAGCTGCGGCAGCGACAGCGTCGCGATTCGAGCACCTCAGAGTCATCGCTGGAGCACCTCGATCTGGGACGAACGCCCAAGAAGCTGAGCAGCAGCAACGGTGCACCGCAGCCGACGTCAACGCCCCATGAAACGGCGACAACAACATCGACATCGCGCAAGCGCAAACTGCGACAGCAGCAACATCAACAGCAGCAGCAGCTCCACTCGGATGAGGATGGGGAGCTGCAGCAGCAGCAACAACACCAGCAGCACCTCGAGCAGCAGCAGTCAGCACAGCGTGTGCGGCACAAGCAGCGACGCAACGCCAATGCCACAGCCAGCGCCAGCATCGTGGTCGACTACAGCGCCAGCGGCGACGCCAGTTCGCTGCGAAAAAAGTTTCGACTGAATCGCAGCGGCGTCAGCACCAACGGCGACTTGTCCGAGTCGGGATTTGTCGATGCCAGTGTCAGCGTCAGCAGCAGCAGCAACAACAACAACAATAACAGCAGCAGCAGCAGCAACAACAACAACAATGCAGCGCAGTCAACGCAACTGCAGCAGCAGCAGCATGCATCGAGCAGCAGCTCGGGTGGCTCCTCACCTCAGGCAGGCCTGTGCATGTCGAGCGCCGAGTCGGGTATTGGGGCGGGGGATGAGCACATGAAGTATCTGTGTCCCATATGTGATGTCATCTCGGCCACGCCCCACGAGTTCACCAATCACATACGCTGCCACAACTATGCCAACGGCGACACTGAGAACTTCACCTGCCGCATCTGCTCCAAGGTAAGTGTGCACAACTACAGGGTATGCGCTAGTCGAGCAGCATTTGGGAAATTCCCTTTAGAGCTGATAGTGAATAGGAATTTGCATAGAAGCACATTGAAATTTCTTATAGCGTCAATTGCGAGGTATCCCATAGTCGTTCAATAATTCTACTATACTCTATATACATGCATAAGTTGTATATGATAATACCCTAGTCAAAAGTCATAGCCGTAGCGTAAAACAGTTCCATTTTGTGTTTTTACAGGGTATGTGTGCAGCGACTACCCCAACATTAGAACAGATTTTGTCGTTAGTTGATCTAAAATACACAGACTTGTGATTAAAATAATTGATTGATAAATTGGTGAATAATATGAATTACAGGGTATTAAGTTGCCAACTTCTTATTATTGCATAGTTAAGTGCCATGACTAATTTGAGGTTAAAAATCCTTGATTTATAATGAAACATAGTTTTATATTAGTCAAATAGTTTCGACGACGATTGTTAGCTTTAATTGCAGGGTATTTGCTAGTCGACTACTGAGCAGATTTACAGTTCAATGAGTTGTTTAAATCAATCAAATGTTATTATTAAACTATTCAACTTTTATTATAAATATACGACGAACATTAGATGGAATAAAAGGGTATTTGCTAGGCGACTACTGTGAATAATCAAACCTTTGTTTACACCTGTACAATGATATGACAAACATTCTAATACTCACTGTCTTCCCATCCCTTCTCCACTCTTCCTCTCGCTCTCTCTCTTTCTCTCTCTCTCTCTCTCTCTCTCTCTCTCTCTCTTGTTTCGCTTTGTAGGTGCTCTCCTCGGCGTCATCCCTGGACAGACACGTGTTGGTTCACACGGGCGAGCGACCCTTCAACTGCCGGTACTGCCACCTGACGTTCACCACCAACGGCAACATGCACCGTCATATGCGCACGCACAAGCAGCATCAGCAACAGTCGCTGGGGCAGCAGCAGCAACAGCCGCAGCAGCAGTCGCAGTCGCAGCGACGTCAGCAACAGGCGGCAGCTGCAACAGCAACACCAGCAACAGCAGCAACAGCAGCGGCAGCAGCAGCAGCAACACCAGCGACTACAGCACGAGCGGAGAGCTATGAGAGCGATGCTAGCTGCTCGACGGATGTGTCCAGTCGCAGCAGCAATAGTAACAGTAACAGCAATAGCAACAGTAGCGAAAACGGCAGCAACATGTCGCATCACAACAACAACAACAACAACAGCAACTGCGGCAACAACAACAACAACAATGAGATCGAGGCAGCAGCAACAATGGGTAAACTAAAGACCATCAACAACAACAACATCATTGCAGAGAAGCAACAACAACAGTTGCTGCTGGATGCGGTCGAGCAGGAGATAGATTCCGACTCAGATTCGGAGCAGGCTCAGCAGATAACCAGTACACCCGACGTGGCCACATTGTTGGCTACGAGTGACGCCGATGGCGATGGCGATGGCGATGTTGATGCCGATGCTGAGCTGGAGCCGGAAGTCCATGCAGACGGCAGCAACATGTTGTTGCTGAGCTGTCCCGCTTGTGAAGCGGATGAATTTGAATCACTGGCAGCGCTGTGCCAGCATCTGGATGCACAGCATGCCAATATACCCGCCAAGTGTCGCGACTGTGAGGTAATCTTTGCCAGCCATCGCCAATTGCAAGCGCACAGCTGTCGCAGTGCAAACATCAACAACAACAGCAACAACATGTTGCTGCCTTTGCACAAGGTGGAGCGCATGGATGATTCCGATGGCGATGACGAGCAGCGCGTCCATAACGAAGTCGACGTTGTCGACGATGATGATGTCGATGACGAGGAGCGTGGGCAGCAGGATCAGGAGCGTCGCCTGCGCGAGGATTTCTTTCAGCAATTGTATCTAAAGAAGCATAGCGCAGCAGCAACTGTTGCTGCTGCAGCTGCTGCCGCCGCCGCCGCTGCTGCTGCAACGGTCAATGCCACCCCCACAGCGACGGCAACGCCGCTGCCCTCACCCATCAAACATGAGCCAGGCCAGGATCGTCAAGATCTGGCCGACATACAGAGCATACTGAACTTGACCAGCTGCACTTCGAGTTTCCTGCGCAACTTTGAGCAGAGTGTGAACACACCCTGCTCCAGCCAGTACAGCCTCGATGGACGCGATGCGGACGGCGAAGAGGCCCAGGATGCCTTCACCAGTGAATTCCGTCGCATGAAACTGCGCGGCGAATTCCCCTGCAAACTCTGCACCGCCGTCTTTCCCAATCTTCGTGCTCTCAAGGGTCACAATCGTGTCCATCTCGCTGCTGTTGGCGCCGCTGGGCCCTTCCGCTGCAACATGTGCCCGTATGCCGTCTGCGATAAGGCGGCGCTGGTGCGGCACATGCGCACCCACAACGGGGATCGGCCATACGAGTGCGCCGTCTGCAACTATGCCTTCACCACCAAGGCCAACTGTGAGCGGCATCTGCGCAATCGACATGGCAAGACCAGCAGGGAGGAGGTGAAACGTGCCATTGTATATCACCCGGCAGAGGATGCCAGCAGCAATTGTGAGGACAAGTGCAGCTCTAGGGAACTGGAGCTGGCCGAGCTGAGTCCACGTGCGCTGACACCGGAGCCAACCGTAGCGACAGCATCGCAGCTGAAGCACATGTTGCTGGCGGAGGCGGAGCCGCTGCCATTGCCCGCACAACAGCAACAGTTGCCGGTGTCAACGCCAGCGCTCAAGATACAAGTGAAGAGCCTGGATCAGTTGGTGGCCAAGCCGGCGGAGAGCAGCAGCAATCAGGTGCTTGATCTGAGCAAGAAAGCACACCCACAGCACCACCAACAGCAGCAGCAACAGCAGCCATCCCCACAGCCATCGCCACAGCAACAACAGCAGCAGCAACAACAACAACAGCAGCAGCAACAACAACAACAACTGCCGGCAGCACAGCAGCAGCAACTGTTTGGAGCTGGCGCTGCTGCCACACAGTACATGCAGCAGCTGTTCCGTAATCTCATGTTCCAGTCGCAGCTGCCGCAGTTTCCCTGCTTCGGCTTTCTGCCACCGCCGCCGCCGCCCTCCAATGCCACAGCAGCAGCGGCAGCAAACGGCAGCGATGCCAACAATGCAGCAACAGCTGCTGCTGCTGCTGCGGCTGCTGCTGCTGCTGCAGCGTTGCCGCTGTCGGTGCCACTGCCTGCCGCCGGACCCGTCAAGATGGTCATCAAGAACGGCGTGCTAATGCCCAAGCAGAAGCAGCGTCGGTATCGCACCGAGCGACCCTTTGCCTGTGAGCACTGCTCCGCCCGCTTCACGCTCCGCAGCAACATGGAGCGTCACGTGAAGCAGCAACATCCACAGTTCTATGCGCAGCGTCAGCGACAGGGCCATCATGTGCTGCGTGGGCGTGCCGCCTCGGCGAATGCAGCGGCTGCAGCAGCCGCAGCGGCAGCAGCAGCAGCAGCGCTGTCACAGCAACAACATCAGCAGCAGCAGCAGCAACATGTTGCTGTTGCGCCCATATCGGAGCAGGTGAAGTACGCCATATTGGCGCAGCAGCTGAAGGCGCGCAAGGACACGGATCTGCTGCAGCAGGCACTGGCCCATGGCTCCATGCACTTCAGCAACTACAACAGCAACAGTAACAGCAACCCCAAGCACGTCAGCAACGGACTACAACAACAGCAACAACAGCAACAGTTGTTGGATGATGACGAGCCACCCAAGCTGATCATCGATGAGGATGACCAGGAACAGGATGTGGAGCTTGATGACGAGGAGCCGGAAGACGAAGACCTCGACGAAGACTATGAAGACGAAGAGGAGCAACAACAGCAGCAACAACAACAGCAGCAGCAACAGCAACAGTTGTCGCCACCACAGCTGTTGCTGCCGCGCAGCTCCACGCCCATCGAGCACAATGTGGGCGGCGAAAGCATGCTGGAGCAGGCCATCAAGGCGGGCAAACCACCAAGCCATCACGCCAGTCAGGATCTCGCTCAATCGCCGCCAGCGGCGACCAAGCTGCCAGCCACGCCTCTCATAACGCCCACGCCAATGAAGTCGCTGCTGGCACAGGCCGAGACCGTGGCCAAATCATTGAAGGAGGTCGCCAGTTCGCCATTCAAGGACGAATCGCAGGATCTGGTGCCGGTAGCCAAGCTGGTGGATAATGCCACCAGCAACCAGATGAGCGCCTTCAATAGCTACTTTCGCCCCAGCGATGTGGCCAATCACATGGAGCAGAGCGACGAGGAGGGCCTAGTCGCCTCCGGCAGCGCCAGCGAGAGCAACAACTCCGGCACCGAGGATGTGACCAGCAGCAGCAGTAGCTGCAACGAGCCCAAAAAGAAATCCGCCTACAGCTTGGCACCGAATCGCGTCAGCTGCCCCTACTGCCAGCGCATGTTCCCCTGGAGCAGCTCCCTGCGTCGCCACATACTCACCCATACCGGGCAGAAGCCGTTCAAGTGCTCCCACTGCCCGCTGCTCTTCACCACGAAGAGCAACTGTGACCGCCATCTTTTGCGTAAACATGGCAACGTTGAGTCCGCCATGTCCGTCTATGTGCCCACCGAGGATGTAAGTGAGCCCATACCAGTGCCCAAATCCGTCGAAGAAATCGAGCTGGAGGAACAGCGCCGTCGCAAGGCTGAGAAGGAGCGTGAACGTGAGCGCCAGCGTGAACGGGAACGGGAACAGCAGCTAGAACGTGAACGTGAACGTGAACGGGAACGAGAACGCGAACGTGAACTGGAACGCCAGCGTCAACTCGAGCTGGAGCTGCAACTCGAGCGTGAACGCCAGCAGCAACAGCAGCAGCAGCAACAGCTCATACAGCAGTTGGCCGCTGCAGCACAACTGGCTGCTGCTGCTACAGCTGGTAGCAACACGGCAGCAACTGTTGCCGGCGGGGGCGATTGTCTGGTCAGTGATCTGCCGTACAAGTGTCATCTGTGCGAGTTCAGCTGCGGGGAGCGGGCACAGTGCCTGGATCACATCAAGCAGCAGCATGCCCAGGAGTATGCGCTTCTGTTGGCCAAGGGGGCCATTGAAACGGAGGAGTCACAGGCAGCGGGTGCTGCAGTCGGTGCAGCAACCGTATCGGATGAGGAATGTCTTGGTGCCACACGCAACATGAACTCATCCGGTGGTGGCAAGTATCCGGACTATAGCAATCGCAAGGTCATCTGCGCTTTCTGCATGCGCCGCTTCTGGTCCACCGAGGATCTGCGTCGGCACATGCGTACCCATTCGGGTGAGCGACCATTCCAGTGCGACGTCTGCCTTAGGAAGTTCACGCTCAAGCACAGCATGCTGCGGCACATGAAGAAGCACAGTGGACGCGGCGAGACTGGTGGCCAGTCTGACTGCTCCGACGATGAGCAATCCGACAGCGCCAACAACAACAACAACAACAACACTTGCCACAACAACAACAACAACAGCAGCAACACCAATAGCAACTCGAAGCTGCAACTTCGCCTGCCACAGCTGCACGAGCTGCTTGACAAGGCCAACGAGTGGCGCGTCAATCGGCTGGGCGAGCACAAGGAGAACATTGCCGATGTAACAAGCAGCACCACACCAGCAACACCGGCTGCTGCTGCTGCTGCCGCCGCCGCCGCCGCCGCTGCTGCTGCTGCTGTTGCCGGCAGCGATCTGATTGGCAACCTGCTGGGCATCAGTGACCAGGGTATACTCAACAAGCTGCTCTCCTCGGCGGATGAGGCGGCCAAGCTCCTCGGCGTGGATAAGTAAACTTCTTCAATTGGTCGACAGCTGGAGCGGGGTCATGGCACCCAGTGGACTGCGTGTGTGTAGTGGCGGAGAGAGGGTGGTTGTTGCTGTTGCAGCACCGTTCACACTGTAGATTAATCAATAGGAAGCATAGGCGACAGCATGATCGACGTGCGTATACCCTAGCTACAAGCATAGTTACCCTTTTGATGCCCTGGAACAGCCGGTAAATTCAGAGTTTAATGAATTGTCGAACTGTTCCCATTGGAATGTTTGGTTTCTTTGTAAACAGCTGGCCATTCAGGCTGTTCCCACGTGTGCAAGTGTTTGCATGTGAACTGTTCCCATGTTTACATTTCGCATGATTATTGTTTATTTTATTAACTGTTCCCATGTTGAAAGTTTTTTTATCCGTAAAACCTTAAATATTTCAACTGTTCCTACTTACAAAATGCTCTATAAACTCTGATACAATGCCGACTGTTCTCAATTTGATATCAAAACATTTTCGCTAACTCAAATCGAAGTCCAGTGCCATTGAAAGGGTAACAAATTAGATGAGAAAGAGTTTGGAGATTGGAGATTGAAGATTGGAGATTGAAGATTGAAGATTAGAGATTGAAGATTGAAGATTGGATATTGAAGATTGGATATTGAAGATTGGATATTGAAGATTAGAGATTGAAGATTGGATATTGAAGATTGGAGATTGAAGATTGGATATTGAAGATTGGAAATTCAATATTGGAGATTGGAGATTGAAGATTGAAGATTTGAGATTGAAGATTGGAAATTGAATATTGGAGATTGAAGATTTGAAAACATCGCGGAAACTGTAACCTAGAACTGTATGCGAGAACAGAGAACGTACCATACTCGCGTTTACATATACCAAAGCTTATATAGTTCTTCATTTTAAAATCGTATAAACTAAATCATAATACAATTAATGTACAAATATGTACATCTATTAATAAAATAATTCCATCTTTTTTTTTTTTAGAGAATTTAAGAGAATTTAAGAGTTTAGGTTTTATGGAACGGTACAACCGAATACGAATTGCAAGTGAAATTGCAAATATGAAAAATATAAAGAACCAATAATTCAAATCAAAAATGTGCATTAAGTCGAAAATATTTTTCAACTTTTTTTTTTTTTGCCCCCTAAATATATATGAATTTTTTATTACACTTAGTATTAAGTACAACGAATGAAAAGAAAGACTTGAGTTACAAAAAAAAAAACAAAATAAAAAAAAACCTGACAAAAAGTTGAGGATAAAAACTTGTACAAGAAACTTTTGCCTTGGTAGTGCTCTATATATATATATATATATATGTTTAATAATATTATATACTATATACCCCTATGCATACACAACATATACTTCTAGTTATATACCCTGTAATCTAAGTAAAGATCGGACTTTAAACTAACGAAATGTAAATTTTGAGGCCTTTGGAACCGCAATGTGGCTTAAACAAAAAACAAAAAAACGCAAAAAACAAATGCAAAAAGCATTCCATATTAATTTTAGTCGTTTCTAGATTAAGTGGCTTATTTTTTTTTTTTAATATAACTATAAATATAATCATAATTATAACTATATCATTAAAATCTTAGCAGAAATATGAAAATTACTGGAAAAAATTTACGTTAAACAATTTCGAGAAAAATAATATAAAACAAATATGCAAATATTTTATGCCTAATACATAGACACTCTCACACACACACACACACACACATATATATATATATATATATTTATATATACATCATATTTATATAGAATTAGAGGACATTTTACAGCAATAACCAAAGTATTTCTCACAATTTACAAATTTGATGCAGCAACAAAAAAATGAAAACACAAAATTATTGAACAAATTAAATTAAATTATGTACTTAGCGTTTATGTACTTAATTATAATGATTGATTAAATAATTATGACAATTTTCAATTATATTTACATATACATATATATATATATATGTATAAATACATGACAAATGCAAAGTAAATAAAAAATAAAACTAAAGACAACAAAAAGACTGGAAATTTTTGTACAGAGTGCGTTATGAAAGTAATGCGCATTTTCTAAGTAAAATTGATTTATTGGTTCGATTACTAATAATCTTTAAAATTCTTCAAAGTAGTACTCTCCTGCGTCAATACACTTACGGAGACGTGTATGCCACGCCTGGAAGGCACTCTGGAACTCCTTGATGGGAATGCCTTTTAGGAACCCCGCAGTTTTTGATAGGGATTGGATAGTCATGTTTACCTAAAAAATCACGCGCATTTCTTTCCTAGGGCACCCTGTATGTTTTTCATATCAAATTCTTAAAGCGATCGATTTGTGCTGATAACAGGCAAAAGAAGGCGTGGCAGACCCCACAAAGTATATAGATTCAGTATATATATTCTTGATCAGGAAGAGAAACCGAGTCAATGTCCGTCCGTCCTTATTCAAAAAAATCCATCGAAACCGAAGAAAACTTTTTTCGAATAACGGCATATATTAGCCCATGTAAACGGTGCTGGAAGGTATTCTAAAGTGATATTGCTTGCTCCTCCAAAGTGTAAAATTGCTTGGTTTCATGGGGTTTTGCATGCTATTGGGGTCGCATCAGAATTCGTTCGGTCAGCAGATTTGGAAATTAGGACGGAAGAAGGGGTAAATTTTGGCTCATTTGACCGCGCTTCTCTTCCTGATCAGACATATACAGTCGACTCTCGATAATTCAAACTTTCGATAATTCAAACCTCTCACTAATTCGAAGTTAATACG
>JBANCZ010004020.1:0-11172 GCA_037040025.1 Sphaerogastrella javana | reverse complement strand
ACTAATTCGAAGCTAACACGAGTTCCCTACAAAACTTTATAGAACACAAACCATTCGATAATTCGAACTCTCGATAACTCGAAGTATTTTTAAGGTTCGAATTATCGAGAGTCGACTGTACTAATTAATATATACTAATATATATAATTTTAGAATGTGGTTTAGAATAAGCATGTAATTTGAACACAAATGAATGCTTGTAATAATTTATATTTAAAGTTTGCCGCCATTGATCGCAGTAAGCTAAATTATTGCATTAATCGCAAGCATTGTTATCGAATCGATTGGTGCAATATCGATATTTAATTACAAACGATACTAAGTAAAAGAGTGCATATTTCTAGAAAACATTTAATTTAATTTAAATAAATATAGAAAGAAAATTGTCCCTTAATACAGAAAGTTTTGCCTGAAACGGATATTTTACTTTAGATTGGAGTGGGTAAGCCCTATTGCAGGGCATGACACATCGCTAAAGCCAAAGAAGTGCTGAGGGCTGTGCCAGTGGCGTCAGCAGGGTCTGGGCCTGGACAGTCGTTAGATTAGGGAGCTGAGCAATTACGAAAACATGAACAGCAATTGAGAGTGTGTGTAATGCGATACGAACCTGCCAAATTCGTGGAATTGGTATTGCACTTCGGAACCTGTGAAAACAGGGGTCAAGTTGACCGCAAGACATGAGCACGGTTTAAGGTCTAACCCTGGTTCCAATCGACCTTACCGACCAGGTAAAAGAGGTAAGCGCTGCCACATATGAGCAAATCCTCGCCGGGAGTATCCTTAACGTGATCGAGAACGACGGGCAAATACTTGACTATAAACATGTTGAGAGTCAAGTGGACTAAAATCCGATTTCGGTTCATAACGGTGAAATAGGTCAGCGATACAAGACTACCGAGTGTTACTAAATCTCGCATGGTATCACTTAGTCCATAGAAAGTCTTGTTCCTTGTTATGGCCAATGCGATAGCCACGAACAGCGGAAACAAAAATATCAAATGCCCCCAGACCAATCGACAACTGCCCAGCTTTAGCATATACAGCTGCATAGTGACCAACGGCACCGGCACCAACTCCAGCACGCAATGTGTCACTTCGCGCACCACCTGATTGCCGCCGATGAATACACGAATCAATCCAACCACAGCAACTGCCCCGCCCACCATGCACGCCAGCAATGCCAACCGATGACCCTCCATCCATACTTTGCGACCAGTCAGGCCTGCGGTAACCAGCAGTAGGCTATTGCGGATCAAACGCTTGGTTGTGCCGGACTCTGATTCGCTCATCGTGGGCTCACCATTAATTTGGAATTTAATCGAAAATAATATTGAAAATTATCGAAAAGTTAGTCTGACGAAATGGGGAGCTATTAGAAATATTCAAAATTACTTTAAATAATTGAAAGGCCATTGATGTCCAGAGATATAACAGCGACCATTAATGAAACCGCACTGGGCTATATTGAAGCCTCGATGTTAGATCATTTGAGAGACATCGGCGAACAACATAGCAGAACATTGATTCAGCTGCGATCACCTGTTGAGGGTTAACAGAGACTGACAGCATTATTTAACAGGAAATAGATGTGGATAGTTAACAGGAACTAGATATGTTAAGGCCATGCTGAGATTAACTCTCAGAGAGCGACAGATTGATTTAACAGCAATCATTCAAGCTGATATTAACCGAGACCGACAGATCGATTTAACAGGAACTAGTTATGTTAAGGCCATGATGAGAGTTAACAGAGAGCGACAGATTGATTTAACAGCAATCAGCCAAGCTGAGAGTTAGCAGAGACCGACAGATCGATTTAACAGGAACTAGATATGTTAAGGGCATGCTAAGAGCTAACAGAGAGCGTCAGATTGATTTAACAGCAATCAGCCAAGCTGATATTAACAGAGACCGACAGATCGATTTAACAGGAACTAGATATGCTAAGGCCATGCTAAGAGCTAACAGAGACCGTCAGATTGATTTAACAGATACTAGATATGTTAAGGCTACGATGAGAGTTAACAGAGACTAATCTAAATTATTTATTTTAAGATCATACGTTAACAGAGAATGACAGCTTTTAAAGCTATGTAACGACAACCCTGTTAAAGCAAACAAGAGCTGAACGCTGCGGTAGAAGAAAGAGTAGAATACAGAGGAGAAAAACTGTTGCGGAGTATTGAATCATTTTATGAAACTGTTCGCATAAATGCGCAGCGATTAAATTTTCAAGCAGCGCTTTAAATATTAAAAGAAAACTAAACGCAACCTTGCGCCTGCCCTTAAATGTTTAGGAATTTATTGAAAAAGGCAACCCAAACAAAAAAATGGGAGAGAAAAAGAACTGTAAGCACCTTTGCTGCATTGTATTGGCATTTAGTTAAGTTTTTGGGATACAGCCTGAAGAGTTGGAGTGAGGATAGATGGGGTTTGGGTTGTTTGGGTTGTTTGGGTCTATGTATTGGGTTACGTTTGGGGTTTTTGGCATGGTGAAGCGTTTAATCGAAAAAATGAACGAAAACCTAGATTCCTAAAGAGCTTTTCGTGTCATTCCAGTGGCAGTGGCAGTGGCAATTCCAGCAGCGAGCGTCTTGGTTTCCATGGCGGGCTAACGATGCGGATATATGCAATGGGCAATGCCAGTGGCAACACTTGAGCATGCCAAGCACGCACCACGCCCCCAACCCGATATGGTGCCCATTCCTAGGCGCGCTAGCTTCTGCTCTTGCTCCTGCTGCTGCTGCTGCCTCCAGCTTCAAGCATAAAGAAAAATAATAATTCAACTTTATTTGTGCCACCACACATACCTAGGCATGTGTGTGTGTGTACGTGTGAGGAGCAGTGGCAGGGGCAGAAGGAGGAGGAGGAGGGGGTGCTGTAAGCAGTTGCCAGGTTCGGGCAGCTGTTTCTTGTCAACACCCAGCAGTGGCAACAACAACAGCAACATCAACGACAACAAGAAGCAGCAGCAGCAGCTGGAGGAGGAACTGGAGCAGGAGCAGGAGCAGGAGCAGGAACAGCACAACAACAGCCATGGCAAATTTAATCGAAAGCGTGTAATTGACCTCAGCAAATGGCGTCGCTGTGTCTGAGCAGCAGTGAATGAGGCGTTGAGGCGTGGGCAGGGAGGGGCGTGGCTAAGATAAGCGGGGGATTGTTAGCTGTGGCAGGGCTTTGTCGAAAGCTTAGCCAGCTGCCATCAAATCATTATCAGTTAAATAAACGACAGCGCCAAGTTAAAAAGATAACGAAGTCGTTGTTGGTGTCGCCACACGGCAACAGCAACAGCAGCAGCAGCAACAGCAATAGCAACAACAACAACAACAGCAACAACAGCAGCAGCAGCAGCAACAACGGCAGCTGTAGTACGAACAGCAGCAGCAGCAGAAGCAGCAGCAACAGATGATATCTGCCCAGCAATGCGGCAGTTGACTCCATGCCACATTCCTCCGGTACGCCCCCAAGCCCAGCCATGCAATAGACAGACGTAAGCCGCCTCGTTTTATGCTAATTCAAATGGAAATGGAGCCAGTCAGCAGCTGCCACTGCCTCAGCAGAGCAGTAGCAAAGGCACAGAGTGTGGGAGCGAGTGAGCTAGAGAGACTGTGTGTGTGTGTGTGGGAAAGCAGTTGAAGAAGACACGAGAAAAAAGCCACTGGGCTGGCTGTGGATGGAGTGGGGGCAGTAGTGGGAGTGTCAGCTTTTTGTGGCTGGTTGGATTGGGCAGGAGTGGGGGGCCAGTCTTTGTCAACGGCATTGCCAAAGCCCGTTTCATTATGCGACTGAATCGGGTATACTGCGACCAAGGGCTGTACGCTGTGCGCCGTGGACTGTGGGCGTGGCACTGGCTGTGCAATGGCTTGATCGGTTGGCACAGATAGTAGCATATCCCAACATAAGGCGTGCATACTACAGCGCGTACTCACAGTCGTACGCAGTATGCAGATATACAGATAGATACACTGCAAGAAAAAAACTGTGTACTTCATTTAAAAATAAAATTTGTTCAATTCATTATGAACATTTATATTCCTTCGATTTTAAATGTCTGTCTTCACAACTTATATCGATATTTTCAACTATCGCCAGTGATGGAATGCATGCTTCTGATCGTGCATTTAGGCATATCGATAGCTGTGTGACAGTATTTTTTCTGGTATTTTATGCAAATTGCCCATCACTATATAAACTTGATAAGCAAATTTGACTTAATGTTTGTAGTGAAGAGCGAATGTTGAATGTTTTTGCAGTCTTTGTGTAGCGGTGTAGTTAGACATATAAAAGGACCTGTCGAGGTCCTCATCGCATTCCTTGTAAGAGGCAAATTCGCCATGATTTTCATATAATTTCCGCATCATAAAGCTGCGAAAGTAATTTTCCACTTGAAAGCACAGCCCACACAGAAGGGCAGACAGCAGGACAGACTGAGAGACAGACAGTGGGACAGACACAGCACAGCCAGAGCCAGAGCCAGAGCCTTAGCCAAAAGTGTGAAACGAGCATTGGGCTGCAGATGGAACAAGCTTTATAGAGCGCGCATTGCTGGAGTGGGGGATACATTGGTCCAAAAGTCTCAACTTACAGCGTGTAAATGTGTGTGTTAGTGTGTGTGTGTATGTGTGTGTGTGTGTGTGTGTTTTGGGTGTTATTCGAGGCTTGTTTTTGTTGGCACATTGAACATTTTGTGTTGTCACCTTTTAGGCGCATCGCATGCAAATGAGTGTGGAATAGAGGATGGTGGAGGGGGGAGTGGAGACTGGAGAATGAGCTAAGGTACAAGCAGAGCAAAGTGTAGTAAAAACGAGAGACCGAGATTTCTCTCAATAAAGCACATTAAATTCGACATCTCTTTAAGAAGGCGAGCACATAAGATTAGCCTAAGCAGCTGGGCACACACAAACACACACACACACACACACACACACACAGACAAGCATACACACACAAAGACACACACACACACACTGAAGCACAATAGGGAGTGGCCGTCAAAGCAAATTTCATTATGCCGCTCACGTGCGAGACAACCAAATTCACTGCGAAATAAAGCAAAAAGAAGACAGAACACACGACAACAGAAAAGGAAAACAAGCAAAAATACAGGAAAAAAAAACCTAAAGCAAGTTAGAAAGACAGAGAGAGGGAGAGAGAGAAAGAAAGATAGACAGTAGAACACAAAAAAGTTGAAGAATATCGGAAGGAAGCGGCAATAGAAAACGTACAAAAGCGAAACACGCACAAAACTCTCTCTATGAAGGCCCCCGACCCATGGGCCCAACCATGCCCATGCCCATGCCCATACCACTGGCAGCGGAAGGAAGTCAGTCAATGCCCGCAGCAAAAAGGCCAACAACAACAAGAACCACACAACAAACGACAAAATAAACATAGAAAACAAAACAAGCTGGGAAAAAAAGTCGGCTCTCTTTAGCCTTAGGAGCAAAGCTCTACTTAGACAAAGAGAGCAACTGGCGGGGCATTTGTAAATTCGCTCGCTTTCGTTCTCTCTGGCTCTGGCCCTGCCCCACAACAACAACAACAACAACAACAACAAAAGCCGAAGCAATAAGCATAACAACAAAACACAGAAAGAAAACACAAAAAAAAAACCCAAATCTCAGCTAATTTCACAGGTAAACCCAAGCAAAAAAAACAAAAAAAAAAAACAAAAACAAAAAAGAAAAATAAGTAAACAAAAAAATGAGCATCCATTGTATTCAGCGTAAGATCCAATGTCATAACAGTTAAGTTGTGTCATTTCAAGTTAACATATGGCTCCGATTGGAAACGTTTGTGTTTACGTTTACAACAGCCTAGAAAACACTGGAAATATTTCCCCCCAAGTTGTATTATTATTTGTTTATTTACATGTATGATACTAAGGCAAATATTTATGCGAATAATATGCATTTCTTCTGAACAAACAGAATTTGGCAAGAGCGCGTCGTACTGATAATAATCTGCGTTGGGATATATAATCTTCAAGCGAATAATCTTATCTAGGAATTGATAAAAAGTCTAGCAAAATTGTTCTTAGAGAACAAACTTTTTATAACATTGCATTAGTTATTTGAGAATGTTGTGGGATTCTTGCTAATTCAGATTTTGAATCACAGAATTCCTTTGGAACTCCTAATATAAATGCAAGTAACTTCCATAAACTTGCTTCTATATCATATTTCCTACATATATTAAGACTCTATTTAATATCCCAATATCATTATCTTAAATGGTCTACGTTAATAACCCAAGCCAAAAACAAAATGAAATCTAGAAAAAGTTTTGGGTAATAACAACTTAAAGAACCTAATTGACTGCCTTAAAGTGCTCCATGCCAAGGTAGGTGAAATTTTTGTCGTTGCTTATCAAGATGTAAACAATATAATCTAACAATCTTTCATCTTTGCTGGGTTGTACACAGAAAAAGTCCTTAACAGCTTGAGTTTGCCGCCTACAGCTAGAGGGCATTGAGTGAAAAATTTAAATATATCGAAAGATGGTAGAAAAAAATCGCTGAGCCTGAGCACAATTCTTTTGGGGATTTATAAGTATACTCCCTCTTCCTTACGAGAATGGAAACAGAAACAGATAAAAAGTAAAGAAGGAGAACACAAAGCAAATAAATAAAACGGGGGCCGAAGTAACAACAACAACAACAACAACAGGAGCAAAAAAAAAGTTTTTATAGTATGGTATAAAAATGGCAAGTTGAGTTAAACTCCAGAGCAACTTGGGTATTTAGCAGCAATCGATTTTCGTTGATTTGGCCAGAACCCGAATCCCAATCCCAATCCCAATGCCAAAAACAGAGGGCCCAAACCCAAAGCCTGCACAGTGGAAGAGGAGTCTGTTGTGCCTGACCTTTCAACCTTTTGCACAGGCGACGTCGACAACGTCGGTGGCACGTGGCACGTTCTCTAGCAGTCAGAAGAGGCATTCAGTCAGTCAGGCATCATCAGCATCGGCATCAGCATCAGCATCAGCATCAGCATCGGCATCAGCATCAGCAACTGAACGAGCAACTCATCATCATCATCATTGTAGTCTGCAAAGTTTATTTAGGCAAAGCAACGAGCTACACTCTTCAATTTTATAGCAACAAATTTGCATCGTAAAAGATACTTGCAGTTGTGGGTGGGGCAACAGCCCAACCAACATACAAAACTCAGCCCATACCTAGCGAACACTAGTCCCCCCATCAGACCCCAGGACCCAGTGTCAGCGGCAACCCCAAACCCAAGCCCAAACCCGAAACGTTGAAAGAGTGAGAGAGAGCACAACCCAAACTCACAGCAGAAACCAGACGATAAAAATACAAAACGTTTGTTTAGGCAGAGGCCTACACGCCCCTCCTGCTGCCCCCGCACATACAGCCTATCCCAAAGCACATCCATCCACATCCCAGAGTCATAAACTAAGGACAAAATCGTAAAAAGTGAGCAGTTCATTTAAATTTTTAATATTTCGGCTCCGGAACCGACAGAACCAACAACAACGACGACGATGAGGTCGTCGTGGTCGTCGCCGTCGTCGTCGACGTCTCAGTTTTTGTTTTTTATATACCTCATCTATGGGTCGAGGCGTTTTGAATTTATGCCTTTAATTAAATACAATCTACCTAGACGAAAAGTGCGTAAAGAATAAAAACGCACTGAAAACTTGGTATACTCTATATATGCACTTAATAATGCCTATCAAATAGAGCTCACCACTTATTCCTTTACTGCCAGCAATGATTCTTTTTCCGACTGTTTGCCCATTTCCCATTTTCCACTTCCCACTTTTCTAGTTGTTGCCGTTGTTATTATTGTTGCTGTTTATTCAGCATCCTTCACAGAGCAAACCGAACACGCACTCAGGATTTATTTTCACATTTATATGTATGCGGGTTTGGGGTTTGGGGCGTGGGGCAGAACCAGGGGCAGCGGACGCTCTCTCTTTTTTGGTTTCTGCGGGAGCTCGCGGGTATGTAAATTTTTCAGTAAAAATTCACTTCGTGATAATGGATTTTCCATGTCGCATACATCGCAGTTGCTGTCGCCGCCGCAGTCGACGTCGCTGCCAGCAGTGACAATGCTACACGCCTCCCCCTCCGAGCGTACCAAAAAAAAAAAAAAGCGCAGAGCAGCCCCGAAACCCCCAAATTCTTGCTTCCCCCTCACCCTCTCAGGCACAAACATACCAGGTTTGCCCGACAGCGACAATTACCTCCGGTTCCCCTGCCTCACCCAAGGTTCCAGTTTCAGTTCCAGTTCCACAACAGTCTGGGGGCATGATAGATGGCAAGTCTCAGTAGTAGGTGTAGCTGCAAGTTTTTGGGGGTACTTGAAAGGTCCTGACATGTTTTGAAATGTGAATTTACCCCCCACCTACATCCCACATGCTCACACACACACACACACGCGACTCATACATGTGTGTGTGTGACGGTGTGTGAGCGCGCTCAAGTGTCAAAAAATTTTGACTAATACTTGTGCTCAGATTTCAGATTTATTTTATATGCCAATGCCTATGTGCCCATGCCCATGCCCTGCCTATGCCTTGTCTTTGCCTTTGCCTTTGCCTTGGCGATGTTATTATTGTGCTCAGGTTTGACTCTTGGCACGGCATCGCATATAGCATCCTCTAGGTCTCAATTAAGTATGGACGCCTGATGCTGGAGTCGCGCTCTTCCTAGTTCCTTTGTTGCTCTTTGCTTGCGCTCTCACACTAGCTAACGTACTGGCAACACCGCTCGCTGCTGGCTCTCAGTGCAGGCGTTGCCAGCTGTCAATTTGACGAGAGAGAGCGCTCTCTCTCTTAAACTCTCTTAGCGCGAGGAAACGAACGCTCTCTTAATTTGTAGCCTACTCTTCGTCTGCCCGTGTTTTATTTTATCGTTTGTTTTTTTTGCATTTTGTGCTTTTGCCAAGGGCTTCCTGTTTACACGCATTTTATTGTGATTGTGTTTGCATTTGTTGTTGGTTTGTTTTTTCTTTTTATTATTATTAAAGTTACATATGAACTTAATTTATAATCAGCAGCACTGCGCCTGTTATTCACTTTCACGACGAAATTTAAAAAAATGTGAAGGTTTTCTGTATATAATATAATATATTTTTTATGGTTTATTTTTTATTACGTTTTTGCAAAAAGCAATTTGTTTTTTTTTTTTTTTGTTTTTTTTGTATGAAACTTGATGATTCTTGAAGTAAAAGTGATAACAGGAACACATTCTCTGAAAAAATTTTCTTGCGTTTGTTCTTATTCCTTTTTGTATAATTTTTGTTTTTAAATAATTTCCTTTTTTGTTTTTTTTTTTAAATTTTATTTCTTTTTTTTTTGTTTTTAATTTTAATCAGTAATAATAATTTTTATTTTTGTATTCCTTAATCTTCTTTTTGAATCGCTGACCCGCCCAGCTGCCCCCAGCTATACTTCTGCTCCTTCTGCTCCACTCCCTCTGCTTCTTCTTCTTCTTGCTGTTGCAACTGCTTGGCTCCTTCGCTTTACTTTGCCTGTTTATTTTAAGTCGTCCTACACGTCCTTCATCCGTCCACTGTCAGCATAGCCCAACCCACAGTTAAACATGCCTACACTCTATACGGCTTGCCTTCCTTCTCTCCCTTATTCCGTATATCCGTATATCCGTACATCCGTTCCATCATCCTAGCATTCCATCCACCCATCCATCATCATAAACATCATATCTGGCTTCTGCTGCGACGCTTAGTACGTTATTTTATAAATTAACAAATTTAGCTAAGTAGTTGTAGTTGTTGTTGTTGTATTTTGTTGTTGTTGCTTGGTTTCTTAGTTGGTTGTTGGTTGGTTTATTTTTGTTTTGTTGCTGGGTTGGTAGGTTTCATTGGATTGTATCATCCGCCCCCGCTTCTCTAGTGTTTCTTCTCCTGTTCTGCTTCCCATCTCACTTTGCTGCACTATGTTCGTATGCTATGTTCTGCTCTGCACTGCCTTGAGCTGCTTGATATTCAAACTTGCCACACTTGTCACCCCCGCTGCATCTAATCGTCCGACTGATTCAGCAACGAAATTCAACTCGCTCTGTAGAATTCAGTTTGTATTTGTTACTGTTACTGTTATTGTGGTTGTTGTTGTTGTTCTCGTTCTTGTTGTTGTTCTCGTTCTTTTTCTTGTTGTTGTTGTTGTTGCTGCTGCTATTTCAGTTGTACAACACAAAATGCATCGAAATTGTTATGTTTTTGTTATTGGTTGGTATTCTTTTCATATTATTTGTTGCTTGTTTTGTTTGCATTCTTTTCTTGTTTTGAATTTTTTTTTTGCATTTCAACTTGCTTTTGTTTATTACTGTGGTTGAATTCCTTTTGTTTATATTTCTTGTTGTTATAATGCGATGTAATATGTGTGTGTTTATTTTTGTATATCTCTCTCTCTGTGTTTGTATTTGTGTGTATATATATGTGTGTGTGTTTGTGTTTGTGTGTGTGTATAAATGTAAGCTGAACATGTGCCGAGAGAGCAAAAGCAGCTTAAAGGAAATAATCTGGTGTTCTTCGCGTTACGTGAGGCTCTCCGCGTCTTGGTGCTGGGTCGAATTGTAGGCTAATCAAAGAGAAAGAGAAAGACAGAGAGGCAGAGAAAAATAGCCAAGTTAGATTACAAGATAATAAATAAATGAATCATTTAAACGTTCGCAAACGCTCAGTGAGCGAGTACGAGCGTGAACTTACAATGAAAATTTAAGTGAATCATCCAGTTCCATGAGAGCCGCTTGATTGCCACATCTGTAACAATAGTTTGGCGCTGAGAATATTGTGACAACGTTGCGATCATGACACCAATTGTATCCCTCCATCACCAGCTGATGTGCACGCGAGACCAATGTCAAGCCGTTTGTATTATTAAACGTTTCTGATATATCCTGAAAAGACAATTCAAAAATTGTCATTAGCATCGGGTCTACACCCGTATTTCCTTTGCTTTACAATGCGTTTAAATTTCTAGTTACCTGTCCGAATGTGTAGCCGGCTCCACGGGGCGAGATACCCCAGCCACCCCTGTCATCGGGATCAGACCACAGCAAATCGCACATGGGCCCCTCATGGGGCACCTCCTGCAAGCGATCCAGCGCACGTATATGATCCAAACTATCAATCGAGGGACTGAGACCGCCATGCAGACAAAAGATTTGACAATCAACAAATGCGG
>JBANCZ010004019.1:0-11173 GCA_037040025.1 Sphaerogastrella javana | reverse complement strand
CATGTATACTATATATGCACGTCTATAGATTAAGTTTTGAAAACGTGGAGGAGCAGGATATTTTCGATGAAACTGGCGCCGCTCTAGAAAATGCTAACACCGAACCAAACACGGAAGAACTGTAAGTATCACCTGTTTTGCAACAGGTGCTTTGCCTTGGCAGAGCCGAATCTTATCTCGAATGCTTATGATATGAAATGTAGTACTACAACATATTTCTTCGTACTGTAGGCCCATTGAACCAATGGCTTTTCTACAAGGTCTACATGTAAGTATACATTATAATCAGTTGATATACAATTTGCATAAATAATTTATTATTTTTATTTTATAGTCGGGCAATTTGATGCAGTTTAGCCAGGTAAGACCTGTTTAAAGCGCTGTGATAGATCCGATTGCACCAGAATCAGGGAGAAACTGGCCACTGTGGAAAGCACACCATTTATTAACGATATATCAATGTCAAACAGACCCATGGGCTTTATTTTGTATTTCATGGCGACAACTTGTAGCGAAAAGGCGTGAACACCCTGCTTATATCGCCAATCGGCGTCTTCAACTTGGATCTCTTGTAAAACACTGCCAGTTTCCTTGGTTGCCACTAAGATATCATTACTTAAATAAGCTAGTAACGCTATTTCCAGTATTGATATGGTTAGGAATACCAGATTTATGAGTGCTCCAAAAGCATCGTAGGGCTTCTTGCCTATAATGGACTCGGCTATGGCATAATACTGGTTGAAGAATCCAACTGTAATTCCCAGCAGATGGCAAATCAAAGAGAGCACGATCGAGAGCGACATTAGTGCCATGTAGTCCGTGGATTGAATACATATTATTTTGTACTTGACCGCCAGCATATCTAGTTCATCGGCCAAAGAGCAAAATTTCTGAATACGATAATATTTTGAATACATACGCTCATGGCGCTCCTGTTGCATATGATTCACCTGTTTCACCTGCAGCTTCAGCCTGGCATTCACAGCCTCTATGATGTTCTTGACTATGATCATGGCGCCAAAGTAGCAGTTGTTTAAGAAATTGGATATCACCATGGGACACAGATGGTAGAGTGTCCACATGCAGTTGCTTTCTGGAGCGTTTTTCTTCTGTTGAAATATCAACGCTGTCTCCAAGACGAGCGGGAAAACTAGAACTTTAATCATGGCCAATGTCACCGATTTGAATATGATGGCAGCATCGATTTCGATTTGTCTCAATGTCTCAAACAGTGGCACCTGGCTCATCATATGCGCCACACGTTTGCTCATTACCATCTGGGTAAAGAAGTTGATGATGGCCACGGTGATGTTCATATAGCTATAAAGCTTGACAGCATCGCGCAGATTGAGCTGCGAATTCATATAGTCCACATACATTTGGCGCGCGTAGACGCTGGTAAAAACTGTAGTCACAAGCATGGCATAGGCCAAATACTTCTTCGAGAAGACAAAACGCTGTCGTCCTTGTAGAGTGAAGCGATTCGCAAAGAGGCCGAAAAGCGTTAACATACAGATGAGCATTATGAGTAGGATGTGCACAAGCTTAGCCTTTCCTCGAATGGGCTTACGCGACAAACGAATGCCAAAGAAAGCCATACCTAGAGGAATGCTATTAACAAACTGACCGAGTAACTGACTGATGGAGTTTATGCTAGCCAAGAATTAATTGATAGCTGTCTTATCGACCAAATAACATCTTGACATTTGTCAGCTGCAGCAATAATAGTTAATTACTAATATGAGATCGCATCGAAAAAGCTAATAGACGATGTAATAATAGATATTTCATATTGTAGTTTATTTATTTCGATTGTAATGTTTTATTTTAGCAATCGATGCTGCGCGAAATGATGCTACATGACATAAAGACGCAAATTAATTCGCTGCCGAAACTGGAAAATCATAATAATGGTGACTATCACTTTGGCATGATACTGGAGGAGCCGCCCAAGTCACAATGGATGTTCTCCCAACAATTGAATAAGCTCTACATTCGCATGAATAAGACCTTCAATATTGATGTTAACTTTAAAATCAAAATGCCCATACAACCGCTTAATTTGCGTGCGTTTCTTTGCTTTGTCAAAGACGTCAGTGGACCAGTCCTGCGCTGTCAAAACCATTTAAGCGCCGATACAAGTAAGTAAATTCTAAATATTTTATAATATATACATTTCCACAAATCATTTGTATGTATACTCCTTAATAGTAAAGGATAATCCAAGCATGCGGGAGAGTTTATTACGTTGTGAGAATCCCAGTACCGTCTATTGTGGCACATCGGAAGGAAAGAGTATTTCAGAAAGATACTCTGTACTGGTGCCCCTGAATATGAGTCGTTCCACTCAAAGGACCGGTGGTTACGTGCGTCAAACACTTGCCTTTAGTTTCACCTGTCAGAATTCGTGTTTTGGACGTAAGGAAACTTGCTTGGTCTTTTGTTTGGAAAACATAAGGTTAGCAATCCCACTATAATATATATATATGTAACTATTCTCATGTTGTCTTTCACATTGCAGCGGTGATGTGCTGGGGCAACAGATATTATTCATAAAGATATGCACGTGTCCAAAGCGTGATCGTAATCAGGATGAACGTAACTTGGACACAAACAAACGTAAAACAATTTCTGGTGATTCTGATGATGAGTTGGAACTGGAACGCGGTAGAAAGACACGACGTCGCACCTTACAGTTGGAGGTGAAGGAGGAGAACGAAAGCAACGATAGCTTCGATGTACAAAACAAGCCTGCCGATTGGGACATATCACGCACAGTCGATGGCAATTATAGCCTTAATATAACATGCCCGCAAAAGGAATTACTAATCGAAAGCATCGAGGGTATGATCGAGAAGACAGCCGTGGCCGTGTTACGCAATCCACAAGATGCGAAACTGCGTCAACATGCAAATCATTTGCTGAATTTAAAAAGTAATTATCCAAAGAATTTTTTAAACGATTATTGTATTTAATTTTTTTTTTTACATTTTCAGAATGTACTCTTAAGCTGACATAGCACAAACTGTGTCTATCGAAAGACCTCGCTCTCTGAGGAGCCAATTGACTGAGAATTCGTTTGTTTTAAGTTTAATCAAAATCATTACATTTAACTACATCCCACGAGAAAAGAATGAACATTATGTTGTTTTAACTACTTGTACGCGAACCTTGTTTTAAATTAAGTTCTATATGATAAGAGGCGTTTTAAGATGCTGTAAAAACAGTTTTATATGTACCATGTACACAATATAAGTATGTACAATATGATATATTATCATAATCTATTTTATCTTTACTTATCTTTAGCTGACTGTTGATTAGTTTGCAGATTGCCTGGCTGCTGCGGTCAACGCTCTGTGGTAATAGCTTTGACTGCCTTGGAGCCTTGCAGAATTCTGTCAAAACTGTAATGTTATGTTTTCCTATATGTAAATATATATGTATATACATGTGCACATATTTATATTTGTATTATACTTTACGCTATGCTAAAAAAGTTCAAGCAAATCTGCCTCATTCTGCACGCACATGTGCACAAAGTCAAAGATCAGACAGCAGATGTTGTTGTTGATGCCGTAATGGTAGGCGTCGTTCATTCGCCCGTTCGTTTGTTCATCTTCTGCCACATGCATAATATGCTACTCATGCCATACTATAGTATACCATACCATACCATACCACACGACTTGGGAAGCCCTAGCATATTGGCATAGGGCAGTGCCAAATAAGCACACTCAACTAGAGACAGACGCTGTCTGTTTTTATTTACAAATCACCACCAGCCCGCCCCTTCCAATTTCTTGCTTTCGCTCACTTTAACGGCTTTCTCTTCGTCGGCTTTGGGCAAGACCGGTAAGGTATGCCCAGTTTTAACATATACACCTAGTAACGTATGCGTGGAGTGCACGAAACCAAACGAAGAGAAACATGAAATAGCTCAAAATTCCACTCAATGTTAAGACATTTTCAATTGGCTTTCTGAGTATATTCTCTCAAGCGAGTTGACAAAGTTGTATAGTGCGGGCAAAGAAATTCAAAATTCAATGCATTCAAACTTTTAAATATAATATATCAATACGAATACATATATAGTTAACATTTTCAATGATTTAATCCATTATATCATGCATTTGTAAATGTTTTTGAATTCTTTTACTTACCTCACGTTTTCGACTTTAAATTTCGCACAGTGTATTGTGCCGGTTTCTTAAATTTGTCGTGTGCTATGTAAGGTGGCTGAACCAAATATGGAATTTAGTCAGTTACCATATGCAGATTGTGTTTATGGAAAAAGTGTTTGGTATAGGGTCAAGCACTCTTGCTTCGCTTGTTTACTTATTTAATCGTTTAGGCGGCACGTTTTGGTTCGCATTGTTCAGATACGCATACATACATAAACATAGATATATGTATGAACATATGTATGTACATATGTTTACTTAGGTATGTACATACGTGCGTATGTATGTATATGCACTGCGTATAAAGTGAAGCCAAGACATCAGGTGAAACTACCCACACGCATTCGCATACAAACGCACACGCACAGACTCACACACTCACACACACATATTCATACATACATTCATACTCACACTCAGGCAAATACACTCACACATACACATATGTGCACAAGTTTTAACGGCAGTCATTGAATTCCACTCAAAAGCCCAAGCACCTAAGCTACTGCCATTGGGAGAGGTGCTCCAACAACATCAACAACAACAACAACAAGAGGAATCTCAACGTATGCTACTCATTCGAATTGTTGTTGTTGTAGATTTTTTTTTGCAGTCAGCAAGATAACTCGACGACAACGAGCTACAAGTTGGCTGTGAGAGAGAGAGAGAGAAACTGAGAGAGAGAAACTAAGAGAGAGCAAGATCTTCAGCTTGTTATACACTGCAGTCAGAGCATGGGAAGAGTCAAAGCTGTAAGCTGCGCTGTGTGGGTTTAGTTTGGTTCGATATCGGTTGCTTAGCGCACGTGCTGCCTGCCATTATAGTGAAGCAAAAAGAAAAAAAAAAGAAAAAAAACAGCAAATATTATTAAGAGAAATAGCAGCAACAAGCGAATTTAGTCAGCTATAGCACATCTTGGATATTTGTGTGTGTGTGTGTGTGTTTGAGTGTGGCTGTTGCATTGATGCAACTCTGCGTGTGTGACAATGGTGGAAACGGCAACGACAACAACCATAACACGCACCACTACCAATGTTCCGGCACCGGTTGTGGCCCCGACACCAGTAACTGGCACCAGCAATAGTAGCAATACCACTATCAATGTTGGCACACCTGCCACGCCCACAGCAACATTGGCGACACAAAACAACGATGAGACAGCACGCGCCATATATAATCTGAAAGTTATAGTCTTTCTACTGCTATTGCCATTCGTGTTATTCGCCGTGTTCCTCAAACATCTGCTCGATTATCTCTTTGGCCTGGGCGAAAAGGAGAAGGATGTGAGCGGCAAGGTGGCATTGGTAAGACTACTACTAATACTACTACTACTACTACTGGGCGTGGCTGTAACGGTCATATGCATATAGAAAAATATGCACCCACATGCATACATACATACATACACATAGCTATATAGTTAGTTATTTATTTTCATATGTGTATACATATATTTTCATGCTGAGGCTCAAGCGTAACGTCACGCAGTTTTCTTTTCCAGTTTTCCAGATTGGTTGCCCCTCGCCGCTTTACGTTTGGGTGCGGCCCGTTGTCTTCAGCTTTAGCTTTAGCTTACCTACCTTTTTTTTTTTGTTTTTTCTTTTTCGATTTTATTTTGTTATTAAAACAAATATTTATGCCGTGCTCGCTGCCTTTCGCCGCGCATAAACATTAAAATTGTTTATATATTTACATATCAAAAATTTGTTTATTTTATGCAGAGCTTGGCAACTCTGCTTCAGTTCGAACGTTTCGAGTTTTCTAATTTAAAGCACGAAATCGATACAAAAACAGTTTAACAAGTCTGTGCTTACATTAACCATATATAGATGAATTGTGTTTGTATGTGTATGTGTATATCATCTTTCGGAGAAGTCGCGACAAGGTCAAGAATGCTGCCCAAAAAAAATAAAAAAATAATAATAATAATAATTGATGAAAAAATAAAGTTTTTTGTGGGTTCTGATGTTATGATACATCTGTTAATTTGCATTCCGTTTGCATGTTGTAGGTGTGCCTCATATTTATTTGAAATCAACACATACAGTTGTACCTATAAGTATGCATATATGCGTCATTAACCTGTATGTGCTTGTATTAAAAAGTTGAAGTATACCATTCGATCGCTTGCACTAGAAAATAAATTCTAGTTCAGGTAGAGCTTAGAGGAACATTTTGAGGAATTTCTACTGACATTCCATAGATAAATATATATATAATTTATTGAAAGTTTTAGCAAATCATTCATAAAAACAATTTACTTGTTAGGTTTAAGGCGCATTCTATAAACTGAACGATCGTTCACACTGATCACACAGATACGCACACACATCAACAACCTCGGTAAATGCGCAAAAAACAGGTTTTATGGTTGTTGTGTTGTTTTCTGTTACAGATCTTGAGAAACTTCACTTTTGTTTTCAAATAAAAAATAAAAAAAAAAAAACACAATATGATGACGTTTGCACAGCTTCGCTGTGTGGTGATGACATGTAAACAACGTTGATAAAATTGTAGATAAAAAAATATATACGACTTCATTTACAGCTGCAGATATAGATATATATAAGTGAAATTCTATTGTATATATGGAGCTTCTATATCTAGATACTTGCGGTGCTTACAGTTAAAGCTGACATCATCCTGCCTATAGATTGTTGATAATGGCTCGCTTATTCTTGGCTAATATACGTTTTATTTTAATATAAAAATTTATCATTTAATATTTTAAAAATTTTTTTACTTTGTTTGCATTTTTTAACTGTGGTTTGGCATGCAGTGCGCACTGTTTGTGTAGCTGATGACCCCCTACACTGGGTTCACAGCAATTTAATTACGGTCAAAAGTCACTCAATTGTGGTAAATGGGTACCTAATGGCACGAATACCCATACACTCATACACTCACATACCCATACTCTTATACACGGTCTACAGTGGTTGCTCGTTAATTACGACCAGATGTTTATCATTTCAATTATCGAATTGATCAAATTTGTGCATATTGTGTTTATTGAGTTTGCATTAAATATTTATTAATGTTCCAGTATAATTGAAGTATTCATGATTGAAGTATTTTTTATGTCAACAAGGTTGAAATATTGCGAGCATTTGATATTAATTGTCAACATGAATAGCACTTGTTTATGAAACCTGAATAAAAGATTCATTTTTATTTTGATTTAAATTATCATCAAGTTTATTTAGAATTCCATAAAAAATTAGATTATTTTCAGAAAGTAAGTCCAATAAGCTGTTGTTATTTTATATACGCAATTTGTAGGATTCACTTTATTAAAATTTGACCTTGCAAATACAAAATTATTGTTTCTAATGTTTTCTTTAAAAATTTAAAGAAATTTTTTTACAACTTAATTGATTCGTAAATTAGCTAATCACCACTGTAAAGTGAAAAATCTTTGACTATATTGTATGTAGGTAGCGCATCTAAATCATGCGTAATCAGTACATATACACATGAGTTTGTGTGTATATATGTATAATATATATGTATGTACATAATAGGTACATAAATTGTTCATTGTTTGCAAATAAAGCCAATTAATTTGTGCTAGAATAATTAGCACAGCTTCATATAGAAATACTACACAAGTACATATGTATGTAAATACATTTATAGATATATATATATGTAGTAGTAGTACATATATATGTATACATGTGTGAATGCATATACAGGTATGAAACCATACACTAATTGCTCGCAAATTTTCTAGGTAACTGGCGGTGGCAGTGGTTTGGGTCGAGAAATTTGTCTGGAATTGGCAAGGCGAGGTTGCAAGGTAGCTGTGGTCGATGTCAACTCAAAGGGCTGTTACGAGACAGTGGAATTGCTATCAAAGATACCGCGTTGTACAGCCAAGGCCTATAAGGTATAGTATAGTGCGAAACGGAGTTTGTATATCATGTGCATAACCTATATAAATCGAATACAGAACGATGTATCATCGCCCAGAGAACTACAACTGATGGCTGTCAAGGTAGAAAAGGAATTGGGCCCTGTGGATATTTTAGTGAATAATGCATCGCTTATGCCAATGACATCGACGCCGCATTTGAAGAGCGATGAGATCGATACCATCTTGCAGCTTAATCTAGGCTCTTACATAATGGTAATTGTACTTTTTTTGTATGATGAGAATTTCATTGAATTTATTTAATTGTTTATAGACTACAAAAGAGTTTCTGCCCAAGATGATAACACGCAAATCAGGTCACTTGGTGGCCGTAAACGCATTGGCTGGTACGTGTTTCGCTGACTCAGATTTTGTATTTATTTATGACTGTTTTAATACCATATAAAGGATTGATACCACTACCTGGCGCTGGTATTTATACGGCCACTAAATATGGCATTATGGGCTTTATGGAATCACTGCGCGCCGAGCTGCGCCTCTCCGATTGTGACTATGTGCGTACCACAGTGGCCAATGCCTATATGATGAGAACCAGTGGAGATTTGCCCTTATTAAGCGATGCTGGGTAAGTTACACTCAGAGAAAATTATCAAAACAAAAGTTTAAAGAACCTTGCGATACAGTTATACTAATTAACTATTTGTTTAATCATTTTATTTAATGTAATTTAAAAATATTTACAGCATTTCGAAAAGCTATCCGGGACTACCCACACCCTATGTGGCTGAGAAAATCGTAAAGGGTGTTTTGTTAAACGAACGTATGATTTATGTGCCCAGAATATTCGCACTTAGTGTTTGGCTGCTCAGGTAATAGCCACAAGCAAATGTAAATAAAATCTCTACAATTTTTATTAAACATTTAAAATTCCTTTCAGACTTTTGCCAACGAAATGGCAGGATTATATGCTTCTCCGTTTTTACCAATTCGATGCGCGCAGTGCACACTTGTTTTACTGGAAATAAATGAGCGATTGATTGGATGTCATCTGGAATCAATTAACATCATATGCAGTTTGCAATCAAATTGTCAACGTACATAAATTATAAAAATAATAATATTAATAATAAGTTCTGAACTTTAGTTATAGGCTAAGCTCATTATTTATTTATATCAACGAATATCAAAATACAAAACATTTTACTAACTACACTAAAGTAAACAGATTTATAAAGAAACAACAGATTGAAGCAATTTTTCAGAGAAAGAGAATTGTATTTTCATAGCATACTTATATGACTTGCCCCACTGTTACATTATTGAGAAAACCACCATGCTCAATGCGACACTTAAAACGAATTTAAAATGCAGTTAATATGTTTTAATTGACAACATTTCTGTTTGCCATCAACACCAAAAATCAGTGTGGCGCATTGAAAGCTTCAAAAGTCGACGAATACTGTATATCCTGGGTGAATCTCTTAAGCTACAGCTTTTTATAGACTATGAGAACATGTTAGTGTTTTTAAAGATTCACCTACAACTGCAAGGATGAATACAAAATGAATATCATACGAAAATACTTCTATGATCATCTCAATACTTACATGAATTGTAATATATTCATTGTCACGAATGCAAAAGGTCGTTCAATAATATAAACTGTTTACAGGATATTCTGGGCAGTCAAAAATCAGTCTGGTCGCTTGTTTAAATATTCGATGAGGCATTCATTACTTATAATTAGGCTTACGGGCGCAAAAAGTGCGTTGAAAGCCATTTATATATGTATTTTTAACGTAAAATTAACGTTGAGCAATAAGTGCTGCTCCGCAGATTAATAAAAAATTAACGGCACAAATGGTTGAGGTCATGCAGACAGCTCTGCAGAACTGGAAATATATATACCATACATATAGATCCATATTTATGCAATTACACATATGCAATGGGCAGGAAGAGTTCCGTATGGGGCCGGATTGAGGGCGTGATGAGGGCCGTTCTGGACTATCTGTTGGCTCATTAACATAAAATTGAATGTTGTCAACGGTAAAGTTCAGGGTAGACAGAGCAGAGCTGTTGGAATGAATTGCAGAAATTTCAAATATAAATTATTGTTAATTAAACGCAGTCAAATATTTGCATAAACTTATTATTATTATTATTTAAATATTAATTAAATTTAATTGAATGCAGTCAAAGCCATGTCATACAGTGGCTGTAACAGGTTATCAGCCTATCATTTGCTCTATGAAATTTTGTTTATAAGTAATGCACACACATTCACACACATACACACACATTCACACAAATTCACACACATACGCACGCGAAAGGACCCCATATGGCGCACAGAGACTCAAGTGCAGGCAATGTCATTAAGTGAACGTTGAAATTTCAAATAGAATTCTACACAACAGAAGATCCAATAAACAGAGGCCGCAACATGTGCATAAACAAACCCGAATGCCGACAACTCTATGACTGATTGACTGAATGATACTGCGTCATTTGAAACTTATGTTGATTAATAGATACTATTCATTAGAATAGGTTTAAAATTTATACAGATTTTTGATGTTTTTAATAAGTTACAACTTACATAATTTTTTATTTTTTTATAATTTAATTTTTATACAATTTTATATGAGTTACTTATCTTACAGAAAATGATAGGAAGAATTATATAAAAAATGCTTTTCGTCTTTGATCTAATGCTTATATACCCCATTAATAGAGACCGTTTTTTATTCGATTTTTTTCTTCACTGTTTAGGAAAAACAAACATCAGTGGCAGCGCCAACAAACACACAAACAACCTGCAATCGTGTGTGTGTGTATATATATTCCCCAAAGACATAATGTAAGGGTTTGCCCTTGCCACCGTCAGTGGCGCATCTCCATAGTGAATTCTAATTACAATTATGACATTTGGTGCCTCAGCACACAGAGACCCCCAGCACCTGAAGACAGAAAGAAAAAGAACAGCAACATCCCACACCCCACACCCCTTAAGCCTTACCAACTCTTTCTCTCTCTCTCTATCTCTCTCTCTCTCTCTATCTCTCTCGCTCTCTCTCTCTGTCTCTCTTTCTGTGTTTTGGGAATGGGA
>JBANCZ010004018.1:0-11174 GCA_037040025.1 Sphaerogastrella javana | reverse complement strand
TATATATATATATATATATATATATATATGTATATATGTGTACGGCTCCGACTAATTGTCGTTAGAACTGTATAATCCTGCTGTCACCACAAATTAGTGACAAAGTTTTCAGCTGACTAATGTAGTACTTATTCAGCTATATGTGTGCTATATGTGTCTGCATATATATTAGTACAGTCACGGCGATATGTTACGACTTTCGGCATGGATATTACACATAAATAAGGCAAGATTAAAATATACATATATTATATAGATTAATATATATATACAAATATAATATAACCCCTTGAGATACCATAGATATATGTTTACCTATTTGTAACTATTCATTTAATTTTAATACCAATGATGAGTATTTATTATAATTAAATATATAAGATTAAGATAATGAAGATTTGTAAACGTCCATTATAAAATAACCTCTACGAAATTTAAATTGAAACAACTAGAACACTCATTGATATACCATAGATATAGGGATTGCCTTTATGTAACTATTCATTAAGTTTTGATACCAAAGATAAGAATTTATAATATATAAATATGTATAACATTTAGTTCATAAAGAATTTCATAGGTCAAATATAAAATAATTCCTACACGAAATGTAAATTCCAGCCACTAAAAAACTCATTGCTATACCATAAACATGAAGTTTATAAATTTATAACTTTTCATACCCAAAGATGAGTATGCATTATATATATAAATTATATAATATAGTAATTTTAAAAAATTCTCCACAAATTGTAGACTTGAAGAGCGTCGGGACAAGGCTTACAGCCAAATTCTGAAATGGTCTGGGTAAGAGCAATAATGCGGCCCTATTACCCACTTAATGGTAACGGTACTAAGTACTCTCAACTCTTAGCTACAGCTTGACTATTTGATATATGAGTGCAAAGGATGCAATAGTCAATAGTCAATAGTATTTTACCCTGTGATAAAGTGGCCCTCCCATGGAGCTCCATTGACAACTTAATGGGTCGCTAATTGCTATTGATATAACTTGTTTATGACAGATTTGTGATTGCTCATTTCTGATTCTGCGTTCGAATCGATTTAATTCAATTCAATAAGATACGATACGATATTTATTCATTATGATGGTACAAGTTACAATATACGAATTTAATTCAAAGGTTACATGAAAAAAAAAAAAAAAAAATTATAAAGATAATACCTTAAGTACAAGTACAGATACATATGTATGTATGCATGTATACACACAAGTATCAATAGATCAATATGTCAAAATATGCCGCTGATGGTACTAAAACCAAATCAAAAAAGAGAACCGCATAATTCTTCAAAAAAAACAAAAAAAAAAATCAAAAGTTAAATCAAAAGCAGCTGCGAAGCCCAACAAAGTATGCTACACATTTACCGATAGCAATCAATTACGCGCTTACTGCTGTACGACGCATGTATAGGTGTAAATATAGGTGTGAATGTGAGTGTGATTTGAGTGTTAGTGTGAGTGTGACTGTGAGTGTGAGTGTGAATGGATTGTGTATACACTGGTTGGATTTAACGACAGGTTATGGTTGTGCTTTATGACCGTGTGAAACGTACATACCGAGCGCATTTCAATTATGGTTCATAATACAATTATTTATGTTTCTTTATGATTTTTTTTTTTTTGTTTTTTTTTTTGTTTTTTTTTTGTTTTTTTTTTTTTTTGTTGGTTTTTTTACCTTTGTGTTTTTTTACATTTTGAAATACACTTGCAGCTAGAAGAACGAAGGCATGGCAAATTTATTCAAGCCCAAAACCATTCAATAGATTTGCATTAAAATCTCTAAATTCTGTATAAATATTAAATCAAGCAGGAAACAGTTTTAACTAGATTTTATATTTTAAATTTGAAAAAAAAAAAAATTTGCAATTAATGTTATTTAATTGAATTTAAAATCATTTACGTTAGGTAACTTTAGTTCACTCTGATTACAGCACGTGTATTTAAACAAAGGCTATTATATGATATATGCTTTGATTAGGGATGGCCCGATTAATCATATGATGTACAATAATCGATTATTAACCTAAAAATTTCGATTCAATCGAAGCAAAAAAAGTGTAATGTATTGTGTAATGTAAGTTATCGCAAGGTTCAAATTAATCATATGATTAAATAATCGATTAATAGATTCTTTTTGCCATCCCTAGCTATGATATAACAAGCATAGCAAACATTTTCATATAGCACATATATATATTTTTTTAATTCGTATATTTTAAAATGTATATTTATATATCTTTGTTTAATTCCTTCTATATATACATATGTATATATATTTCTATATATAAATATATATTATTTATACGTATATTTTACGTAATTGTATGCTCTTTTTCACTCTACATTTCCATACACTGTAAAATGTATGTAATATGAAAAGGATTACGATTCGTGTAGCCTTTCAAATAACTTCTCGTTTCTTATATTTTTCTGCAAGTGTATTTAAACGTCGGCTAGCCAAGGTTCGCATTCCACACACACAATTTACATTCAATTGTTTGTTTACATTTGTTAATGTTATGTTTTGTTGTTAAGCGCTTAAGTTGGCTCAACCTTCAACGTCATGTGTGGTATATGGTATATGTGTGTGATATTGTGAGTGTGTGTATGGGTGTATGGGTGTATGGGTGTATGGGTGTATGGGTTAATGCATACTTTTTTTTATGCATTTTTGCATTATTGTTAAGCTAACTTACCGCTGGCTGGGACTCTTGCTATCCGATGAATGCGCCGCACTGTTATTGTCATCATCATTGGCCATGGCAGCTGCTGCCGCCGCCGCTGCTGCTGCTGCTGCTGATGAGCTGCTGCTGCTTTTGTGATGGCGCTTATGATGGCTGCTGGATGCGTTATCCATGGCTGTAATATTGCCACCGCCACCGCCACCAGTAGCAGTGGAACCAGCACCACCACCACCACCTCCTCCGGAGCTGCTGGTGCCTGTCGGACTGATGACGTCCGTATCGCTATTGCAATCGAGCCTGGCCATATCCTTTGGAAACTTGCCGCCATGCTCATGCGTTTCCATCTGTAATTCAATCCATAAATCAATAAGCTAAGCACATATACAATTCTATATATATTTATATATATATAGAGAGAGAGAAAGAGAGAGAGAGAGATAGAAAGTATATAGCATTATAAGCACCCTTACAATTAACAGCTTAGAGTTACAGTTACAATTAAAGCAAAGACGTGCTGTGTCCCTAATACTTTTGGCCAATTACTTTAATCAGATTTTAATTATACGCTATATGAATACGCCCACATCAAGGATGGCTGGCCTGGCCCCCCATCCGCGGGCGTATAATAATTAAAATTAAATTTTCATTTCTTCCGACGCGCTTTGAAATTTCTATATAAATTAATAACAAGCCGTAGGTGTCGGTAGCTCTTGGAACACAAATGTAAGATAAACACAGAGAGATAAAGAGACACCAAGAAGGGAGAAGCTAAAGAGAAGAAGGGCAAGAGAAACAGGAAGTGAGAGGAAGAGAGAGATGTCTAGAGAATTAGTATTGTATTTAGATGAAAGGTACGATAAACTTGATTTCATAATCTATGGATAAGAAATTTAATTCTTTGGTTTCCAAGAAACGAGAACAAAATTCGAATTATTAATTATTAAATTTAGTTTTAATTTTAGGCAAAGTAACGGAGACACTCCCCCGAAAACACCCTGGAAAGTTTATTCTCTATTTCTATTATAAATACCAAACTAATTGAGTTTTCATTATCAAAAATGTGTAGATTATAAAAAGAAGTTAAATTTTTCAAAATGAAAACACCAACTGAATTTATTATACAAATAAATTTTCATTTAAATATATTTGAATGTTATGGAAGCATATTATTTATGGAGGACGAGAGGTTGGTCAATTTAGTCAACTGTTGATATAGATCAAAAAGAAAGTTTCTTTTGGATTTTTGAAAAGTTTGCTTACACTGTGAAGCTATGTGCATTGGGTGCAAATAAATGCGAGAAAACATTTACTTCAATTATTTAGGAGATATTCAAAAATTCCTTTGTTCCCAGTGTCTCATTTAAAGTTATAAACTCTTTCATCAAGTATTTACTAGTTACATTTTAATTATGCACAAAATAAAGACAAAGACAGATAGAAAAAAGTGAGAGATAAAGGGGGATAACAGAATTTTGTGCTGATTTCATAAATGTCAATTAAAAGCACATACCCAAAATACTTCGCACATCACACACCCACAAATATCCCACTTGAAAACTTTCTGGCAGCACCCGCTCTCGCATAAGTTTCCGTGCGGTTCTTTACACTAGGGAATGTGTACAAATTGCCTGCTTAATTGCCAAAACTGACAAATGCAGCCAAGAATTTCCATTTCGAGGCATTTCAAATAGTATAGAACATACAGAACGTAAAGCATATAATATATAGCATGTCATGTTTTGGGTTCCCCAAAAAAGGTCTTCGGCATGGAGTTTTTGTTTTAGTTTCTGTTTTTTATTTTTTTGGTGTTTCCGTTTGAGTTTGAGTTGGATAGTGGTAGAGGAATTAGGTCTAACGTCTCGGCCAATTAGCTTACAGCATAATATCTTCGGTCTATGATAAATAAGCTACAGTTTTGTAGCTGTTCAAGGCTGTGCCATATATACAGTGACTGGCAATTAAATGCGCCACAAAACTTGATTGGAATTTACTGTGGTTTTTGCTACAGGCTTCAGTTTTAAACTGTGACGAGAGCCAATTCCATAAACATTTATGGAGCCCAAAGTTTTAGTGGCTTAAATGTGTTTGTCCTCTTTATCCTTCTTTCACTCAATATCTCTCTCTTTCTCTCTCATACTTTCACTCTGTTTTTCTTTGACTTTCTTTGGCTATCTTAATTTACTTTGTGTCTTTCTTCACTGGCTGAAATTGAAAATAAGATTGATTTAATTAAGCCATGCCAAATGGATATATATACTGGCAAAACTGTCATACGATTACGAGCCATATCCATCAATAGCGTTACACATAAACCAAAAATATATCCAATTCACAGCGCTGTTTCATGGCAAACAACTTCTGCATGACTGCATACAGACACTTTGTGCACAATTTTTTATTATAACTCGACCCAGCGACCCCATAAAACCCCATTGAAAAGATGGTCAAATGCAACGAATATCATATACCCTACGATACTACAAAAAGAAGCCAGGAAAATATTTTCAATACATTTCGATTTCAAAAAGGGCGCTAATTCGAGATCATAATAAAAATCAACTTGAATTCAGTACAAAATGCATAAATCTATTTTACTAAAAAATTATATAAGCCATTATAATCGATATTCCCATTGGGGAAAACGAAACAAAAGCATATCAAAGATACAGCAAAATTTCTTAACTGCAAATCTATTGAAAAAACATATAAAATATTTGATAAGAATTACGGGCTACAGAACACTTTAAAATCAGCATCAATGTTTAAAAGCAATAATTTTGATCTCAGATGTATTTAAACCATATACGTTACATTTATTCAGAAAGAAAATAAATCCTTAACTACCAAAAGCTGTCGTTGATATGCAGTGAGGTTTTTTTTTGTTTGACAATCCGCCGCCTGTGCTTATTCTCTATGTGATTAGAAAATTTCAAAAAATACATAAGTTCAAAGATTATAAATGTGGTATTTTTAAGAGATGACAATTGAAGTCAGTTGTAAATAAATAAGTGAGATTTAGAGCCGTCTTCCAAGCCAGTTTTGCCTTGTCCACTTTGAACTTAGACTTAAAATCCAGGCTTAGTGTAACCTAGTTATTCTTTTGATCTCATTTAAAAATTACAAAGAACCGACAAACTCACTGTACACCTCAATTTTCATAGAAAACTTGACTTGGTGGTGATTTTAGATTTTATCTCATTCAAAAATATATAGCATAATCTTTTGGCCACTGTTCTGCGTTTAAATTAAGCTCTGGAATACCATAGAGTAAAGTAGATGTCAAAGGAAATATGCCCAGCTGCAATGAGATCATAAAAGCTACACCCCTTCCCAATGCCGCTTGACTCGGCCTGCGTCTAATAACAGACAAGGCAACCAACAAAAAAAAAATATATATATATATATATATATATATATGTATATATAGGAAAAAAGGAGCGAAAAAATTGTACGTTAAGTAAAATTATGGACCACAAAAAATTTGTGTCTAGAGCTCATTTAGTTCCATTTTTTATGATATTGTTTATACGATAAAAGGAAATGGAGACAGGAACCACGAATTGAGCGCAGTGCTTACGGTACAGACAGAAAAAAAACATTGACATTTTGGTATTTTACAATAGGCTCTGTAAATATCATTATACAACCATAAATTGTAATGTAAAATACCAGAAATTTTGGTACAATTACATACCGTAGAGGGTTTTGCCTTTATAACTTTAAAAAGTCAGTGTAATTTCTGACAGTGCATGATCCAAAGGGTGTGATGCTAGGTGGGTAGCCGGGTATCCAGGAAAATGGGTAGCTGGGTAGCTGGATGACTGGGTGGTTGGGTAGGTCGATAGCTGTTAACTTACCGTATATAGGCCCGTTGCAGTGGCCGCCGCTGCTGCCGACGATGAGGAGGAGGATGCTGCGGCGGCGCCAGTGCTGCCGTAATTGAGCTGCGAATGATAGCCGCTGGAGAGGATCTTTTTGTGTGCGGATGCATGCGCCCGATACGCGCTGACGCTCAGTTTCATTGTCACATCAACTCAAAACGGCCACACGGGCCACACGCGACACCCACGCTGTTTCGTTCTCAGTTCTGCTGCTCCTCCCTCCTGTTGCCCCTGTTGTCCCGGTTGCTCCCGGTTGCTCTCAGTTGCTCTGGTTGCTCTGGTTGCTCTGGTTGCTCTGGTTGCCCTGGTTGCTTCTGTTTTGGCCCGCTTGCCCCTGGTGTTTTTTTTTGGCCCCGCCTCTGGTTATGCTATGCTCTGTTTGTCGTCGTCTCTATGTTGCCTTGTTTGGGCGTGGCGAACTGTCGCTTTCAAGCGTTTCAAGCGATGCGTTTAAATTGGGGCTTAATTGAGTGCCCAGAGGCGTTGGATGACGATGACGACGATGACGGTGTCGAGGACGATGAGGACGATGAGAACGACAACGTTGACACCGTTCAAATAACAGTGTGGGCACAGCGGGTGCAGCGCCGTCGGGGATGTTGCTGCTGTGCTTTGTTCTGCCTGTGATTCAATGTTGCTGTTGTGTAGGTGTGCGTGTATGTGTGTGTGTGTGTTTGTATTTCTGTGTGTGTGTGTGGTGTGTGTGTAGTGTGTGGGTGGCTGTGGGTGTGGGTGTGGCATGGGCTTGTGTGGGTGGCAATACGTTAGAGTACAGCATTCTGTTTAGCTGCAGCAGCTGGCTGGAGTGGGATCCAGGCCAGAACGCTTGGTGATGCTGAGACGTGTGAACTCCTCGGCGGTTGTTGGATGTATGCCCACGGTGTTCATAAGCGTGGGAATGGTCAGGCCCGATTTGAGGGCAGCGGCAAAGCCCTGAATTACCTCGCCGGCAACTGGGCCCATGTAGTGCAGACCATAGATGCGCTGATCACCGTAACGTTGGGCCACAGCCTTGACGTAGCAGTAGCGCACGCTCTTCTGGGGTATGAAGTATTCGGTGGGCTTGTAATAGCCGTGGAACACTTCAATCTCATCGGCACCGAATGTCTTGATGGCATCCTCCTCGCTGAGACCGACGCAAGCGTACTCGAGCGGGGTAAACACGGTGGTGGCCACATCGGCATAGTCCATTTTCAAATCGGAGTCGCCATAGAGACGACGTGCCAGCAGACGACCGGCAAGTATGGCCACTGGCGTCAACTCTGGCTTGCCATGGATAATATCACCAACAGCATAAATATGAGGAATATTGGTAGTTTCCTCACTGTCCACCGGAATCTTGTCTTTGTGCACAAGCACACCAGCATTATGCAGATTCAGATCCTCAACAAGTCCTTTGCGGCCAATTGCCCAGAGCACAGTATCATATACATCGCTGCCAACTTCGCCAGTCTCCGTATTCTCGTACTTAACCAGCAGCTTGCCATCAGCCTGCTTTTCCACAGACAGGGGAATTGTCTTGCGCAAGAACGGAATGCCGCGCTCCTCCATGGAGGCAGCCACCAAATTGGCCATCTGCTGATCGAAACCACGCAGCACAATCGAACGTACCATAACGGTGGGCTCATAGCCGAGACCCTTCAGGAAGCCGGCACACTCTAGACCGATGTCTGCATAATAATAAATATACAAAATTGTTTGATTGATTCTAATCAAAAAAAAAAAAAAAAAAAATATAGTAAATGTATTCCAACTTACAGCCAGCACCCACAACAAGCGTCTTGCCGGGTTCACGCTCCATGCTGAAAATATCATCACTGGTAATGCCAAACTCCACGGCACCGGGAATATCCGGATAGCGTGGACGTCCGCCCACCGCAATCACAAATGTCTGAGCGGTGATTGTACGATCGCCGCTCTTCAACTTTGCGGACAGTGTGTGTGAGTCCAAGAATGAGCCCAAGCCATTGATGTACTCAACCTTCCTGCAAGTGTTCGTGTGAAAAACAATTTACTTCCATTGGATAATCGAATAAATTAGAGATCAACACTTACTTGTCGCGCAAATCGACGCGTGTCACCCAATTAACAGACTTGATGTGATTCTGCACCGAGTTGACCAGTTTGCTCCAGTCTGGCTTGATTTTTTCGCTCACATTCCAGCCATAGGCGGCTGCCTCATGAACCGATTCGCCCAAGAGCGAGGCCTGATGCATTAGCTTCTTTGGTATGCAGCCAACATTGACGCAGGTGCCGCCAATGCCCCACTTGGTGCCAATTGGTGTGGGCTTCACATAATCCAAGCAGGCAACACGGGCGCCATGCGACACAGCTTCCTTGGCACAGGCCAGGCCACCGGAGCCGCCACCAATCACAACAAGATCATAATCATAATTACCTGAAAAAAAAAAACAACAACAATCGAATTAAAATACAATTTATATAACATTTTTAGGAAACATTTACTGCAACGACCCGGCGGCAGCTCTGGATTCTGGCGCAAACGTATATCTAAGTAGGTGGAACGATATATGCTACGCCCCTCCGACGGCTGTTCATCTGCCAAAGAGATGGGCACAAACTCAAACAGATGCATTTGCCCCACAGCTCGTCAACTTGTCAACTGAAGCTACGCTCTAATCGACTCAAATAGGTACGCCTTCTGCTTGTTCCTATTCCTATTCCAGTTCCTGTTCCTGTTTCTGTCCGTGTTGTCTCTCCTATTGTCGAAGTTGGCCTGTTCTGGTCCTTGTCGCTGTGGTACTTAATTATATACACATAGCCATATATGCATAAATCGCTGTATGGCAAAATCAAAGTGGAGCAATCATCTGTATAGTACAACCAACGCCTTGGCGTGCGGTCGGATTTGCTTTGCTTTGACCTAATGCGCTTACCATGGTTACGATTATACTATTACACGATTAGACGATTATACGATTATACCGTATACCTTATACCTAATACGATTCTATGTGTGCATGTATTTATATACGTATGAGTGTGTGTGTGTGTGGGGGGTTGTGTTCGATTCCATGGGGGCGTCTGTCCTTGTGAAAGAGTAACAACAAACGAGGTCCCACATCTAATCGAATGCATATTTTTGCACTCAGATCTGGAAGTGTGATAAGGCAATCTCTATCGATAGATAGATAAAAATAAAAACGAACTCATACACACACTCGGCACATAAAACTGCTGAGTCACACTATGGAAACTAGAAAGTCATAATGCCCTTAAGAGCGTAAATAAACTGAATAATGAAAACCAAGGCATAACTTTAAGTACTCTACGATGAAGTTCCGCTAAGATTCTATATTTAAACATAGGTTTGTAATCGCAAAAGTTAATTAAGGAAACAATGAACAACATGTTAGGGAAATGGAATTTTTAATAATAATGTCATCGAATTTTATCGATTTTGAATCGATTAAAACAAGATGCCACTGAATTGCACAACAAAATCTTAGATAAATCGTGTAATAGCAAAGATTTACCATAAAATCGATATCGATCTGGCAATATTTATCTCTATATATATATATACATGTATGTATATATCATAGGGTATAGGGCAAAGCAAGTCACGATGGCAGTTTGCCATTCACAATGGATGTGTGTCGCTGTATTGATGACGACACATCGATGACGATGACGACGAACGTTACTAATAATACTCGTGCATGATTATCACGTTGATAACGATCATCATGATGATACTGATGATGGTTTTGTTTGTGTAATTCTTTATTACACGATAGGAATATGCTATAAGGTAGATGTACTTGTGAAATATGTCGAATTCTTCTCGAACATTGCTCATATCAGTGGCAAATGGTCTGAGTTTTGCTTATCTTACGAAACTATTAGACAGAGTATTGTAAAATATAGAAAGTTGACTTTCAAACAAAACATTGTATGTGTGTGTGTGAGTGTATTCATGTTACTTGCGAACATTGGGCTTACCGCCGTTCAACCCACTCGCCCTTTGTGAACCAACGAGAGGACCATGACGGTGCGAAAAGAAATGTGTAAGAAAATAGTGTAGCCGGCGCAAACCGATAGACATTCGATAAGTAATGAGCAGAGCTACGTGCGTAGCCACAGGCAAGGGCAGAGCTTAACAATAAAATAACATAATTCATTGCATAATCCGAGTGTAGGCAAACAAATCAAATATCAAATATTTACAATCGAACGATCGTATGAAGAAAGTAACAAATGCGATTTGATCGCATTTCCAACTTATTCCATGTGATCGCTGGTCGCTGGTCGGTGATTGGTATCGTTGATCGGTGGATTCATTATCGCTAATCGTTTATCGGCACTAAGCAACCAATCGATAAAGACTTGGCTTACCTCGAAGGAGCTTTATCTTGCGAACAGGCTGCTGGTACATGGCCTGTCGATCGCAGTGTGGATGATTAAAGGGCGGTACATTGCTATCGTTGACCTCCCTGTTGGTCTTTTCGCTATTTGATCCCTTCATCATAGACTGATAACTTCTTCTTTGTTGCTGTTGCTGTTGTTGTTGCTTTTGGATATCGAATTTAGAATTGAGTGTTTGCTGTGAGGCTTTTGCAG
>JBANCZ010004017.1:0-11180 GCA_037040025.1 Sphaerogastrella javana | reverse complement strand
ACAGGGGATGTAGCTCAGATGGTAGAGCGCTCGCTTAGCATGTGAGAGGTACGGGGATCGATGCCCCGCATCTCCAGGATATAGGAACATTCGCTTTACAGTTGGGTGTCCTTTTTTATATTTAATTAAAATTTTTTTGTGTGTAATTAACTGCCGCTGTGCACATAATTCGCAGTTGAATGCACTCCAAATGGACGGTAATTATTTGCATTAGCTTTATTGTTGTCTCTGATAATAATGGCTGTGGAATAAATGATTAGCAAAGATTGTGTGGTAAAGACAGTCATACAATATAGGGTAAATTTAAAGAAATGGCAAGTTGTTTATTATTATATATCTAAAAGAAATGGAGCCATAAATTGGAGAATTTTATGCAAAGATTCTATAAGATCTATAAGATTATCTAAAGATATAAGTAATGTAATTATACAATTATATTCTTTAGGAAAAGTTATCAGAAACACAATTTACAGATTCCCAAAGTTTTGCTGTCTATGCATGATAAAATAGTATCTACAATCCGCAGCACCCTTTACATTCTTAGACAACCCTCTATATAGCGAGTGCGCGACCTGTACAAATATTTAATTATTCATAACTTTAAACAATCACAGGCGACGTCAGCGTCAGAGTCAGCGTCATGCCTTATAACCCTAGGGTAATGCCAGTTTTGAGGCTGCCACCGCCCACCCACTTTACAACCGTTTACGTCTCAACAAACACAAAAACAACAAGAACAATAACAATAAGGCAATGATGCCTCCAAGAGCTGGGACTGGGGTGTAAGCATACAGTGGGTCTTGCCTGCCTGGTAATAACATTGTCGTAAAATCATGTTTGGCTTATCGTTAGCCCAGTTGGGGAGCACCATTCAGACTGTGCCGGATTGCGGTAGCTACGGCGGGTTGCCGCAGGATGCGAGTCGCTGTGCGCGCTGCATTTAAATGCCGTTGAAAATGGCGTGAATTATAGTGGCGTAGGTTAAATGCCGTTAGACAGTCACATAAAGCACAACAACAACATGAAGATGTAGTAGAAGTAGTAGTACTGCTAGCAGTACCAGTTGTAAATGGGTTGGGGGTCGGGCAACCCTTTTGCCTTTGTGACGTGCGACTCGTATAGGTTTCAAAAATGTTGTATTTCTAGGCATAAAGTTTTTTGGGCTTGTCATCATCATTGGGTTCTGCTTTCATTTTTCCTACAGATTATTTGCATTCGAAAAAGTGACTACTGCGTTTACTACTGCGACTATCATATCTACCAGTACTCCCCCATGTTTCTCTCTGTCTTCTTGGTGCCTGTTGTCCTGTTGCCTGTTTTCTTGTAATTATCGCTTTCTGTTTGTTAGCTGAACTTTTGCCAGGTTTTGCCCGACGGCCAACATACAAAATTAGCGTGGCAAAATTACTAAACAATATTTGCACTATGTTAGAAACATGGAAACTTGTGCCTGGCTCAAGACGCTAGAGCTTCGTTGTGTCGTCTTACTCCCTCTGTTCTTCTACAGATTTCCTCACTTTCTGCTACCGCATTGTTGTCGTAATTTTCTAATTGGACCAAGTTGTTGCCAAGTTTTGCCCCTACTACAATTTGGGTCTAAGCGAAACTAAGATTTGTGCTTCGTTTCGGTTTTGCTAATTCAATTTTAATGCTTGATTTCATATTAATTGAAAAAGAAATTTCTCTTAACAAAGACATCGCATTCACAGCCCACACATGTGTTGAACATAAATTGTATGGCTATAAATTCAAGTTGAAAACTTACAATTTGAAAGTATAAATATATGTCGACTCTTAAGTTGAAACGCCTTATTTAAAGCAGTTCTAATCTTTAATAAATGAATTATAGTGAGCTAGTTTTTTCTTAATTTTGTGGATTTACAATTTTTTTTATATATTCATATTATTTTATAAAAAATAATAATATAAGTTAATTCTTTTAGAAACTTTAAATTAAATATAATAACTAATAATATATTATAATATATATTATAACTAAAAAATATAATTAGTTTATTCTTTCAAAAACCTATTATTAAATTCTTGTAAAAGAAGTTTTCTTAATTCTTTGCTTAAAATATTTTGAAAATATTATTTTCCTCAAAACTCATTCTCATTTATGTCTACAACATCAAGGAATCTTATATGGTTTACGTATAGTATATAGCTAATGTTTAACCTTAGATTTATGCTTTTGGGATTTTATTCTTTTAAGCCATAATTTGTTACATGGCTAACGTTTATTAAACTAATAATTTACATGGACACACATTGTCGTTAAAAACAATTTCATAAACACACACATAGAGGGCAGCCTTTTGAGATTTATAAGCCGTCAGCAGTCAAAGGAAAATGCCTTGTCCAGGGCCTCGTCTATAGCGACTCATAAACATATTTAGAGCGATAAAAAGGTCAGACCCAGATCCCCGACTACGTATTGCTGCGTAAGCTGTGAGTAAACTTATTGAATGTCTTAAGTTTTGCTTTTTCTCCAACAAATTCTAGTCTCTCTGTATATTTTTGCTATATATATATATATATATATCGGTTGTTCTGTGCCTTCTGCTGCTGTTTTCATTTCATTTTTATGACAACGTTTAGCAATCGTTGTATATATTTTGTTCTTTCGCTGTTTGTCTTTTCTTTTGGACCTGCGCGAATTCGACTCCCCCTTTTTCTATTGACATTTGATCTTTATTTTTGGGCAGGGTCTATACTCCCATACATACTACATGCTACAGCCCACACTCTACGTATGTTGACTATGTCGCTTTGTTTGTCTTCAGGCATCTTTTTATGACTCGAGTGTGTTTGCCTTTTGGCTTTTTGTGCTTGGCCATAAAACGAAGCACACTAACATACACACACAAGGAAAATAAAAAAATGCTATGCAATGTCTTAGAAATCAAACTTATGCCACAGCTTGTGGGGGTGGAGGGGCAGAGCCGAGGCCACAAATATGAGGTCATTCGTTATGAACGCGTACCGTTAGCTAGTATAGCTGCAGAAGCCTTTGGGTAAATAAATCTTGACGCTCTTGCGGTTACAAGCCGAAATGTTCGTATCTTTGGGTGTTGAAATCATTTTAAGCATTTTAAATGATGTAATCTTTAATAAAATATTCATAGTTTGACAAGATAGTATTCATATATACATTCTACATTTATATAAATAATTAATATATTCTTATGCCTTTAAATAATTTATTTGTATATTAAATTTATTTAAATCTAGATTTCTAATTTATTTAAATTCGCAGGAAAATGTTTGCTTTTTAAAGCATAATTTCAAAATATTTTTTATGTTTGGTAAAAAAAAAATTAAAAAATGTTAATGAACTGCCTAAATATTTAAAATTATTTAAATACAATTATATTGAAATTTCTAAAATATAATATAATATAAATAATTTAAAATAATGTTCCGGTATTCTATTTAAAGTCTTATCTAATCCTATTCTGAAGACTGCTTTAAAATATGTACAGATTACTTTTTGTTTTTCATTTACAAACATGTAAACTTAAGAGCCCAAAACACACACAAATATACACTCACACTCAAGCAAACATCTTAATCAAATCAGAGCTGCTAAATGGCCAGGAGATACCCTCATAAATATGTCAATTAATGGCACGCCCCGACGAAGAGTCTGTTGCTTCTGTTGGTTTTTGTGTGCGTCTGTGTGTTATCTGAATGAAGACATAAACGCCGTGATATCAATTTATGTCAACGTAAATAGAGCTAATAGTTATAGCACTAGATGGGATGGTTGTTGGGTTTTCGTTGGGTTGCTTGCTGCGGGTTTTAATGTATGCACAAGCATTTGACTGCCCCATGTAACATGTGTCAGCGAATCTTAAGTGAAGCTTATGAAACTATTAAAACGGCACACATGTGTCTCTGTTCAGACTCGAGTGTCCCTTACAGCAACAATGAGAACCATACAAAAACAAACAAACAAACAATCCAATATATGTTGTATGATGTAGATATACGGCTGCCCTGATATTTCATATCTGTTTGCAGAGGGGGTAATTAGTTTGCTACACGCCTAAGGCGTTCCCAAAAACTGAGATATCGGAAAGAAAAAGACAATGAGAGAAGGTACTCTTTTGCTGTTATGAATTATTCAGTTACTGGGCAAAAACTTTGACCAGACTCAATCTAAAGGTTGAGTTATACCGCAAAGAAGCTAACCACAAGACGGTTGCTGCTTGAGGTTGCTGCCACAACAACAGAAATGCGAGTAATAATCAGTGTGGAGCTCTTAAACGCAGATTACTCATACGCACGGTTGCCATCGTGCATTAATTATTTAGCTGTAAAGTCTGACAGCTCAATAATGCCAAGGCTCTGCTTAGACTGCCACACAATGTTAATTGGCTTTGCCTCTGCCTTTTGTGGCGCTCTACAACATTTGCATAATTTTCTTTAAACAATAAAAATCTAATTTGACTGTGTCGCATTCTCATAATATTCTGGCACACAAGTGCAAGTATAATTTCTTGTTAAATTCATAATTGTTAATTTTGTTGTGTCCATTCTTATGCCAGGCCTTGGTTTTCTTTGTGGGCTTAACTTCAATTAAGAGACAAAGTTCATTTTCTCTCTTGTGCGAGGGTTGTTCAGCCCTAGCGCTATGGGGGTGAAAAAAAGCTGGTCAGCAAGTAGAAAAAATTAATTCAGAAATGTTGTTGAATTTCATAAAATTTGGTTTCTTTTTTCCACAAGATTACATGTTGTCTAAAGTAATTGAGGAATATATAGAATCGAACATACATTAAATATACCTTTGGATTGACGATCACTTGTTGAAAATGTTGATCAATTGACGAAATCAAAGAAGCTGATCAGCAAGTTGAAAAAAAATTAATCCAGATATTTCATAAATTAGAGTTTTTTCTTTCCACAAGATAAGATATAGTGTCTATATTATATGGTAATAGAGGAATATATATAATCGGATTTACGATCATTTGTCGGAAATGTTGATGATCTGATCTAATCATAGACAACTATATAGTGCGATAATATAATCCGATATTAGCCTAGCTCCTTTTTTTAAAACACCAACTCAAAGGCCCTACTTACAGGGTCAATGTTATTATAACTCTTTGTCCACTTAAACCAATAGCATTTATCATACAACTCGTCAAATTAATGGCTCTGTATTTGCACAACAGCTGTGCAACATTTGCTTATTCATCTACTAAATTTGGCAACTTTTAAACAAAAAAAAAAAAAAAACGAAGAAATGAAATAAAACAACAAAAGGTAGGCAATACCCCTCACTAAAATAAGAAATGCATGGGGCATGTTGGTAAACATAAACCTTTTGTAACTCAGTTGCGACAGGGTCTTTTTTTTAGCAGGAGTTATATAGGTATGCATTCAACCATTGTGAAGAGCTGCTGGAGCGAGCTGTGACATATGAGTCGAATATGTTGCAAATTCAATATTTGCCAACAAATTTGCAGTGTTTTCTTCTTTTTTTTTTGAATGTTGTTGTTATTGCCGTTGTTTTCTTTTTTGGCAACGTATTGTGGTAGTACCTTTTCTGAGGACATGTCCGAAACGACAGTTGAAACAAACAAACAATGTCAGGGCAACAGACAACAGACATGCACACAACAATAGCTATGTGAGTGTGTGTGTGAGTATGTGTGTGTGTGTGTAGAGAAAAAATTTAAAGAACAAATAAAAGTTAAGAGCATTTGATGCATCATACAAAGAGAAAAAAAAATACGGTGCCGAAAGATAAAGCTAGAATGAGATTATAAAAATTATAAATGTAGAAGCGCAAACTTAGATTTGCTATAAAATTCTTCAAAATTATATGAAATTTTGATATATTATTTAAAACTAATTTAAATTTTTATCTTTTATATCTTATAATTTTTTTTTATTTTTTTTTTTTAATAAGTCGTGGAATATGTAGTTTAATTGATGGTGGTTTAATTATGATATACATACATAAGCAGTATTAATTTCCAGATTGCTTTAAATACATTTATTATTTTGTATATTATAATTATATATTTTTTTTAATATTATATTAATTTTTTTAAGATCCTATTTTATATATTAACAATCAAATTATATACGAATTAATTAAAGGTTTTACACAATTAATGTCTGGACTACATTTATAAATTTGACATATATCATTGTAAATCTGTAATACTCACAATTATTTTCATAAGCAAATCTGTTGATGTTTAATTTTTTGAACTTTTTTTGTAAGCTATATGATGAAGGGTATTGAAGGCAGTTGAAGGTACTGAAAGTTGGGCGCATTTCCGCTCACATTGTGGCACAGTGGCCGCAGGGCAACTGAGTGTAACTGACCGCCTGCTGCATTTCACGTGATGTTGCCTCTGTTGCCTCTTTATGGTGATTCCTGTGTGTCCTGTACTCATTCGCCTGGTTAACGTGTGCTTTGGTTAACGAATCGTGCAAATGCGGGTGTGGAATTGGTCATGGCAATGGAATGCAGGACAGCAGGATGAGTAGAAGGACAAGCAGCATCAATTCTGAGTTTATTTTGCACATATTTTTTGTGCATTTATTTGAATTGAATTGATTTTTTTATTTTTCAATAAACTGCGGAACAAAAACTTGTGCTGGCGCCGCTCATTAAATTTTTGATTGTTTCTTGGTCATAAAAATCACAGCAAAAGTTTTCGCAATCACACAAGTCGCGACGTACTGAAAAAAACAAGAAACAAAACACCAAAAAAGAAAAGGAATAACAAATTATGTTGATGGCTACATAATAGCCGCTGGAGAATACACTTTTGCACCCATTGAAACTTTTGCTTTCGCTTGCTCGACTGTTAGAGCTTCAGGCATTTTGCAAAAATGATGATAATTAGCCGAAAACCGACAGGCGAGTGGCCAAAAAAAGAAAATACAAAATAAAAGCCGAATCAAAAACTAAACAAAAGTGCCAAGGAAATTGCTACGTCGCGTCTGTTGAGGTGAGAGGGAAAGGTGGGGCCTAAGGAGTGCCAGTCATGTCCCAATGTGAAAATTAACTTGTAAACGCTTATGGTTCCCCCACAGCTCCCCCTCTCTCTCTCTCTCTCTCACTGAGCGAACTGAACAGATACCAGTTCACATTGTGGAATCAGGGGTACTCGTTGCTCGTCCCTCGTCTCTCTTCTCTCAGGGGACTGGGTCTAACGATTTACAATCAAGCGAAGCACCAGTCAGCGTCAAAATAAAAACTTTTGCATTTCATTTCTTCGTCTTTTGATATTTGGCGCAGATTTCTTAGCCACGCTACTTTCGAGTGCGATTAAATTGTTTTAATGGTTTTTGTTTTACGCCCAAGCAGGCGTGTTAGTTTAAGGTTGGAATGGGTGTTTGTGGGTGTTTTGGTAAAACGCTTAAAGTTTGTTTTTTAATGGCCACAGTTTGAGGTCTTGTGGTCGCTGTGGCTTCCTAATTGCCCCCCTACAAAACAACAAAACCATTTAAAGGTGTTAAAGTCTACAGGGAATTTACTTATCTGAAAAAGTAAGCTCATACTTTGGGGTCAATTTAAATAACAGTTGAGGTTTTCGAGCATTTGAATATCATTTTTATTATAATGTAAATTAAAGAAGGAATTTCATACTATTTATAAGTATTGGGTAGGGGGGAAGTTCAGCACTGCGGCCTGCTGGGACGAGGCCTATTAATTATAATATTATTAATTTTTGGTCTATATGAAAAACATAATAATATATTAAAAATACGTTATCATTATTTTATCATATTTAATTCTGTTATTGAGTGTCTATTCCATAAATTTTAGCTTAAGATTAATAAAGTTTTAGTGTGACTCTCACCACAGTTTTTGAGCTAACAATAAAAATATATGTGAGACAATGTTATAAATAGGAATATGAATAGATATATGTATATAAGTTTATATATATGAGACTACATATGTGTTATAAGCTGAAGTTTGCTATCAACACCGTCACACACTGTGTCCAGTTGTGTGGCTTAAGGACCACATAGTCCGTAGTTTCATTGGAGTTGAATGTGTCTCAGGGCTTAGACCGAGTTACAGTTTGGACTGTGGTCCAAGTAACTCCAAACATTTAAGCAGCTTTATGTGGAAAACTTGTGCTGCCATTTGATAGTCGAAAAATGAAATTTATTCAAATAAATATGCATATACACAAATGAAATATATATATCATATATATAAATGTATATTGTTTTATTTTTATGGCGGGTAAATGGCAAGGTTCAGTGACAGTCGACTAAATCATGCAAGGATTTGTGTTTATCAAAAGGCAGCATAAAGCGTTTTGATGCTGAAGCCGTTTCTATGTCTTTTGAGGCACCTTTTGGCGACAGGAAATTGAAAATTTCCACAACACTTTGTAGGTATATATATATGTGTGTCTATGTGTGTATGTGTGTGTGTGGCATGTGTGGCATGTCAACGATTCTAACGCATACCCAAGGGCCAATAACATTTACGCTAATTTGATAATCTGCACACGCACAAGGGTTGCCAGAACAACATTTGCATGGGTACAAAAGAGAAGTGGTAGAAAGAGAGAGATAGGGAGAAACAGAGTGAGAGAAGGAGATTCGATGATAGGTTGAGGCCACAACAGACGCACCTAATTGGCTGCAATGGCACCCGAGGGAATTTTACTGGCCAAAGTTCAAGCATTCTGTTAGTTAACTGACCAGAGCAGAATGTTTTGCACTGCTTATGTATCCCTTTCGCATTATCAGCACGTTATCATCACATTCTTTTTTACCCTTGAGCGAGTTTAGTTGCTGCTGCCAAAGGCAAAAACTGGCAAAAGGCAAAACGGCCAAAATGGCCAAAAACAGGCTAAAATGGGCAACTCAACTTGCGGTCAGCGAGTTTATTATTTCTGCTTTTATTTTATTTGATTGTATTTTATGCTGGCTTATCTGTTTTGTTAATGTTATTTGCTCGGGTTATTCTACTTTCTGTCGTTGTTGTTGTTGTGGGAAAAGCTGTTTTTGCCACGCTTGCTTAAAATTGTGTGCCTAATCGCCTTTATACGCTTGACTTCAGCCCAAATTAGCTGCGGGTTTTTATGCCCATCAAAAGATTTGTTTCATTTCATTTGAGGCTCTGTATGTTGTGTTATTATGCTCATTAATGTGTGTTCCGTTAATAAATTAAATATAAATGTATATACAATTGAGTTTAATAAATGAAATATGAATATATCCACACTATTCTGTTTAATAAATAAGATATTAATATTTATCCATAAATATTTATTTACTCAATCCTAAGCTAAACTAACGCCACATTTAACATAATGTTCAGGCCTAACCCTATAGAAATTAAATTAAATCAAAGACAGTTTGAATTTATGCCATAGCCTAGGCTATTATAAGTTCTTTTAGCACAGCTCAGATCACATTAAAACAGCCTAAACGTATATATCCGCCCACTTGGCGTATGCGCAATCTCAACACTCGCAACTCATTTACCCGCTTAGGCATTACACATACGCCCCAGGGGTCTAGATTGTGAGTGTAGTTGTGTGTGTGTGTGTGTGTGTATGTATGAATTTGTGTATTCGTGTGTATGTGTATATGTTGGCATCCTGCTATGCGACAAGATTTATGTGTGTTTTCTTTTTCTGGCATGGAACATTTTAACGCCTGCAAATTTGCTAATTAATTAGTTTAAAAGCGAGTTGAAAGCAACACACACTAATTAGAGGGTATGTCTTGTGTGGTTAGCTGTTGAATTTAATCATTTTTGTCAGTTGCAAATGGTAAATAAGTGCTGAAATCTGAATTAATGCAATTGACGTCCTATTATTACGAAAAACGCCTCAAAAACGCGCGCGTTTTTTATATGCTTGCAATGTTAACCTCTACATGCTGCACCCAGTAAAAAACGCTCGCGTTTTATGTACTCATCTACTCCTTTTTGTTCCCACTATCATCTGCAAAAAGGGTATGCAGCGCCGATTCATAATATTAGCTCCAAAAAAACGCGCGCGTTTTTACACGCATGTAATTTGTTCGAAATTTGCAGCCCTTTTTGTGGTCTACGCTGTATCGAGACCCTTTTCACATATTTTGCAACTTCCGCAGCAAATAAAAAATTAATTTAACGCATGTTTTTCATGCGGCGGTTCTTGTACACACATAATGAAATTGATTTAAGGTTATTAATGCGAGCAGTGTGGAGGAAAACGCGCACGGGGGAAAAACGCGCACGCGGGAAATTTTGTGCTTCTGTTGGCGTAACCTAAGTAAATGTTTGGCATTTCATAATGTTGCGCTAACCTTTAACGTCAATTTTATGCATATTATTATATTTCTACTGTGGCTGTGCTGTAGATTTGTGGCCACAGACCATTGAGGCGTTGTGGGCGTGGCTGCCATATAGCGACGGGGCGTCGCTTCTAAACTTGAAGTGGGTCTGGGTGTTGTTATTGAAGTTTTTGGGCGTCTCTCAGCCGATGCCGCTCTGTTTTCAGTGCTCTGACTGCTGACTTATTCAATAAGCCAAGTTGAAGTATGCTTCGAGTTGGTTCTTGCTTCTCCTATTGTTGTTGTTGTTTGGTGCTGCTTAAGCAAATACCGTGTGCCTTGTACAAGTAAAAAGAGAGAGTGTATATGCAAAAAGTGCAAATAATAATAATAAAGAGTACTTATTGTTTGATTTATGTGTCTGTGTATGCACAATATAATAACCTAGCATCAAGCAAATGGAACTTCTTTCTCATGCTTACATTCTGCCTCTCTCACTCTCAATCTCTGTCATGGTAAAGCCTCAATGTTGAGCTATGGGTGTACGAAAATCAAGATGAAGCAGCTTCATAAATTGCTTAAGTGATATATATGTACAATAGTATGTTATGTATACTTATGTTATAAAATTATATTAATGAACTCTGTTTATTTTGTCGTACTATAATCAAGAGAATAAATTAGTAGTTAAAAACTGCCAAACTCTAGGATTATAACTTTTTAATCTAAAACAATGTATGACAAATCAACGAATGAAATCGAATATTCACTTATTCTTTATAAATAATTGTTGACCATATTTTGATGCTATTTTTTAAATTTGTTGAATATGTACTTATAATATTTTAATATTGTTAGACCCTGTGTTTAAAAAACACAAAAGGGTCTATTAACTTTGTGCAAGTCGATTTGTGTGT
>JBANCZ010004016.1:0-11183 GCA_037040025.1 Sphaerogastrella javana | reverse complement strand
CCCCCCCCCCCCCCCCCCCCCCCCTCCCCTTCCTCCTCAACATTATGTTAATGATCGGAAAGAGGGCGTGAGCGGGCCGAGGCGTTCGCTTATAGAAATTATGGTTCATAAATTGCGACAAGGCTGTAAGTATGCCAAGCATACATACACACACACACACACACACACACACACACACACACACACATGCACATGAAGCAAAGCCAAAGAGAGAGCCTTAGATTTAGCGGGTGCTGAAGTAGGGGTTGGTGGGGTGCTGTTGGTTTCAACGGCTGCTTTATTGTGTTTTAATTAGCTGACGGATTTTGTGTGTTTCTTCGAATACATACACTCTCCCACCCAATCTCTCTCTCTCTCTCATTCTCTCTCTCTCACTCTCTCTTCCCCTTTTCCCTTCCCCCCATCCCACACCTTCTCTATCACAAGCTCTCACGTACCTTAGACGTTGTGTATCGTGATTAGATGACCGCTGAATTGGTAATCAATGCGGTTCTACCTCTGCTCTACCCCCACTACCCTGCACCTCATGCACCCTCTTTACTCCACCTCTATGCTTTGGGGTTCTTCTTCCTCTTGGTTCTTACTGCTCTTTCTTGCAGCTTAATAAAAACGCTTCGTGCGGCTCTGCGTACGTGACACCGTACTCTTAAGAGTTTCGCACACACTTTACAGCTGCTGATATAGCTTAGCCAGTGACCCCAACCCCCCTTACTTTCAATGACATGCCCCCCTCCCTCTTCCCCTTTGCTGTACACTTTTAATACTCTTTCAGTGGCAACACTATTCGAGCTCAGCTGCCTCTCAGGGTCCACGTGATGCGCTGAACGTGTCTGGTAATGAAATCATTCCCCCGCTACCACCCTGTCTATCCATCTTTCTATAACCTATTTCTATCTCTCACTCTCTCTCTTTTTCTCTCTCTCTCTCTTTCTCTCTCACTCTCTCTCTCTCTTTCTCCTTCTCTCTCTTTCTCCTTCTCTCTCTCTTCCTCCTCCTCTCATTCAATCTTTAAGGTTATCTTTTGCTGGTATTACCAGACTACAGAACCCGCTGATAAAGTCAAAGCAAAAATCCACACTGAGCGAAAAATTTGTGCATTTTGTCTGAGTAAATTGGAAATTTATCATTTAATTTATAATTAAATTAGTTTATTTATATTTTTTTCATGTTACTTAGAAATCGCAATTAAATGTTTACAACTCTAACGCAAAACGGAGAGCAGTCGAAAAGCAGCGCAAAATTGAGCATCGATCGAAACGCAAAAAGATTAACGCAAATTTGAGCTGCAAGTGAAGGCGGCAAATTCAAATATGTCAACAATTTGCATAATTTATACTTAAAAGCAGTAAATAAATACAAAATTATTTGTTCAAAATTTGTTTTGATTTTGCATATTGAATGTTTTTGTTGAAGTGTAGCAGAAATTGTGATCGCATTAAACTGCAGCAAGCGTGTTTGTGCTTCACTTCAATGGAATGCCAAATTGGCCATAGGTGTACGTGTGTGTGTGTGTGTGAGTGTGTGTGTGTGTGTGTGTGTGTGTGCGTGCATATGTGTGGGCGTGGCAAAAGTTTAAGCGTTTTTTTTTTAGCAAAAAAAGAATACAAAGAGAGAATTGTCTAAAAAGTTATGCAAGCGAAATTGTAACAACAATTGTAACAACAACAAAGCGAACAGCAATAAAGAGGAGCACAAAAACAAGAAGAAGACGAAGAAGAAGAAGAAAAACAACAGCAGCAACAACAGCAAATAAAGCGATTGCAAAATGTGTAAAAACCCAAAACGAAATCGATTTATTTGTTCTATTGGCGCACCCACATGGCAGCACACACACACACACACACACACACACAACACACACACACACAACACACTCACTCACACACTTACACAAACTCACTCACACTCCCACTCTCCCTTACTCACACTCTGCATACGCACACTGAGACACACATATGCATCATTGTGCTAGAGCGAGACAAGGAAACTCTGTTTATACTGTGGATGCTTATATACGACACTCACACTCAACACACATACATAGTCACACACACATAGTCACACACACACACACAATCACACATTGTCACACACACACAACACACACACACCTACTTTGTAGGTGGAGTACATAACAGGAGACAGAAATCTGAACGTGCAATGGGTGGAGCCTACGAAATCGCCATGAGTTGTCTGTCTCTATGTCCAAATGTTTGTCTGTCTGTATGTCTGTTTGTCGTGTGCATGTGTATAAGCGTTTGTGTTATGTGTATGTGTGTGTGTGTGTGTGTGTATTGTAGTAAAACGTGTGTGAGTTGTGTCCAATCAGAAGCAAGACACACACATACGATACACACACACATACGATACACAACATACGATACACACACACACACACACACACTCATACAACACATGCATGGGTATGTATATATATTTAATGCCGTTGGAGTCGCTGGTTTTTGCTCCTGCTGCTGCAGCTAAACACACACACACACACATACCCTAACAATGGGCATAATAAGAGGAAAAAAGAATACCCAACATATGTGCGTGTGGGCTTGTGTGTGTGTGTGCGTATAAATAAGAAATAAGAAAAGAAATGGAGAAAAATGGCTGGAAGAGCTAAAGCTCAGTCAGCTGGAAATCAACAAAAGGGAGAAGAAAAAACAACAACAAATGAAAAACGCAGCAAGAGAAGCAAAAGCAACAATCATAAAAATTTTTTTTAATAATTTTAAGAATAATGAAAAATTTAAATAATAATTAAAATTAAAACAACAATTATAATAATTATAACAATAAAAAAAAAATAAAAACAATACTAGTTAAAATAATAGAATATAAAAAGAAACCTAATCCTACGACAACCAAAACAAACAAATCAGAGAAATAGATCAAAGATATACGGATCAAAGATATATAGATCAATGATATATACAGTCGACTCTCGATAATTTAAACTTTCGATAATTCAAACCTCTCACTAATTCAAAGCTAACACGAGTTCCCTACAAAACTTTATAGAACACAAACCATTCGATAATTCAAACTCTCGATAATTCGAGGTATTTTTAAGGTCCCTTGGAGGTTCGAATTATCGAGAGTCGACTGTACATAGATCAAAGCTATATATAAAGTATATACATTATTGGGTCATACTATAACACTTAATAACAATATTATTATTGAGTTCGTATTTTAATTATATTAAAGCCCCCTAGTCTAAATTCCCTTAAACTTTGAATTGATTCTCTTAAAACTGTATTATCGTTGAACTTATCATATATGCATATCATCGTAGATATATCCATCTAATGAACTATGATATGAATAAAGACCGTTGGTAAAAATAGCTCAAACTAAACGGTTGTGTTCGATGGTCAAACTTTTCGGACGGAATTAAACCTAAACCCCAGCGATCCTAACTGTTGCTCGACCTTGGTAGAGGCCCCCGAATCGTACATACAATACAGGTAAAAAAAACTAAGAGCACCAAGTTTACAAAATTTTAATATCAAATTCCAGGATTGTTAAAATATTGAAAGAATTTTTTTGTTTATATATAAAAGGCATTAAAATATGAAGTATTTATTATTGTGTTGAAAATGGTTAGACGACGAATGAGAAAAATGAGAAAAAATGATATAATAATGATGAGATAGGAATATAATAAGACTAAGAATAAAAGATTAGGAGTTGAAGGAGATGGTGTCTTTCCATTTCAATTTTTTTATTTATTTATTTATTTTTATCATATTCAAGTCTCTTATCTCATATCAAACTTTGAGTTCGTATTGCTTATAGCTTCATCCAAGATGATTTGCTTTTTGTTAGCTCTTCCACGATATGTAAATATGTGATAAATGATAGAAATCCCATTATTGTTTTTTGAATAACACTAATTTTATCCAGAAATAAAAAAAATCTTCTGGTGGAACGAAACCTTAAGGTTTAGTAAACAGTTTACAGTTCCGTGTGCTCTCGAGAGAGAAAGAGCGAAAGATTGTGCACTCTCTCACGTTCGCCTCTAACCTCACTCTTTAGAATATGGTCACACCTAAAGCCTCAGTACGAGCCGTTTAACACTAACTAAGCTGCTTATTTTGCAGTTGTTATTGTTGCTCCCAAAACGCCAAAAACGAACCAAATAAATAAAGAAAAAAGAGGACGAACAAAAAAAAAAACAAACGAAATGAAAATAGGTACAAGAAAAATGCAAAAGCGAAACGAGGCAAACGAGAAAGGAAGAGAGAGAAAGTCAAAAAAAAAAATAATAATTTGCCGCAGGGTAAATAAGGTAAGTGGACAGAGATGCTGGATGAAGGGAGAAGGGTGCGAGGGGGTGTCTGGGTTGGGGGCGTGGGCATGCGGGCAAGTTAAGAAATCAAACAGCTGACATAAATAACATTTTAATTTAAATACGACAGGACAACGGGAGCAAAAGCAACAATGGCAATAATAATAACAAAAGCAGAGCACATTTTTTTACCGTTAAGGTAAGCAGAAGGTACAACAACAACAACAACAACAACAACAACAACAAGTGTATAAAAATACATATTTAAAGAGCATCAGCAGCCACATGCTGCTGGGAGGGGGGAGGGGTTAAGGCGAAAGAGCAAGAGGAAGAGGAAGCAGACAATTGCTTGGCCAAGGCGAAGGCGATGGCTAAAGCAAACAAAATTAAACAGCAACAACAGTTAGGAAAAAAAATGAAATTCGGAAGCATGGCATTCATGTAGTCGACGTGCTGCTACCCTGTATTTTTGCTAAAGTAGAAACGTATCGAACAAAACAAAAGACTTGCAGATTTGTACAACAAAAATGTAAACTATGTATTAAGTTTGATTGTTTAATCAGCAATAAGAATGTACGTCCAATATATGAAGAGATACGTTAAAATTAAAATAACATATTGGATTGGAAAGGAAGTTATGTAGCTTTTTTTTGGAATCGTTAATAATTTCATCTGTTTAAGACTAGGACCAAACTTTTTGGTATTATTTAATAGCTTATTTAAAAATTTGGTTATTTTTCGATGACATTTAGAGAAGTTTGCATGGAAGGTAAGCATGGAAATACAAAATGAGCATTTTCAGAATATATTGCTTTTCTACTTCCGGAAATCTGGAGAATTTGGGATTGAAGACGCCCCACGTTCTGGTCGGCCAAAGTCTAATACATATAAATAAAATTTATATAATAATATTTTAACTACATATAATACAATTTGCAATAGAAACCAATTAGAATATAAATATCGGACATATTCGTACAACGAAAACTACATGGCACACAAATAAAGTCATTATGTCAAAACGCAGTTTTTTTTTAAATGTCTAGTTTTAGTTAATCACGTTTTGGATATATAAAAATCAATCACCACTAACTGCTGGAGCCAAATATTGGAAAACAGCGGGAACTTAGTTGCTCACGTAGTACAATGTTTAGAAATATGGTAAATAAAATATTTTAATGAAATTTTCAGAGCGTTTTTCAAATAATTTAAATATATGATAATATATGAAAAAATTCTTTTAAAAATTATGTAATTTATATAATCTATAAAAAATAAGAATGTAATATAACTTTATACAAATATTCATTATTAATTATAAGCCCAAAAATAATACAATGTCAAATAATTTAAACAATGTGAATATCTAATATATATATAAAAAAAAATAAAAATAAAAGATTTTATTGATGTAATGTATAATAAAATAAAATAATAAGAGATATAGGTTTTATTAATAAAAAAAATTATTGAAACTCTTATATATATATTAATATAATTAACTAAAAATTAATTTAATATATATATAAATTTTATATAAGTATAAAATGCATTTATTTATAAAATACAAATTTTCTTAGAATATGATAAAATATAAATTATTCATTGTACAAACATTTTGTGCACTGCCGCCCCCACTCAGCAACTGAGCTAGGGTATAAGCACAGGGCGCAGTCAGGGCAGCGTTGGCATTGGGCAAAGTAAATTTTATTTTAAAATAAATTTATCGCCTTATCCGTTGTCCACGGCAGCAACGGGACAGCAGCAGTAACAGGATAACGGCAACGAGACGAGACACACAGAAAGAGAGAAAAAGATAGAAGAAGAGAAAGAGAGGGACGGAGAGGGAGCTAAACAGAGAGTCAAAGTCAAGTTTTTTGCCTGGACAGACCCAAACAGCGGCAATTGCACACAGGACAAACAACAACGGGACAGCGACAACAGCGACAACACATGCGACGCGTCGAGCATACCCCACTGACTACCCACCTCCCGCCCTTCTACCCAATCCATTGAGCCGATAAGCAGCTGGACAAGCGGTAGCTGTGGCCCCAGCACGAGCGCTTCATTTGGAACGAAATGAAATCATAATGAGATTTTTGCGTTTCGAAGGCCAAACCCCCAACCACTCTCACCCCCACCCACCCACATACACACACACACACACACACACTATACCAATGGGCGTGGCATGGTGGGGCTACAGTGGGGTAGCTTGTGTAGGGGGTCTTGGTTGGGGGGATTCCTCGTAACAGGATGCGCTCTATGGAGCTATTGCCATGGCCTCGACGTAATGACAAAAATTCATAATTGGATAAAGATGCGAACGTGTTTTGGGCTTATTTACCATATTGGAAAATCAACGAAACAACAAACAAACAACAACAACAACGAATGGCAACAAACAAACAACAACAACAAAGCAAAGAATACAAAACAAATGAAAAATTGAGTAAAAATTTAGAGGGATTTTTAAAGTCAAAGCAAAATTTATATCATAGAGATAAATGTATATATAGACATGTGTGTGTGTGTGTGTGTGTGTTGTCTCTCTGTCTCTGTGTGTGTGTGTGTGTAAGTGTGTATCGTGTGTGTGTGACATTTGTGCGGCTCATTTGTCAGCTCGTTCGCTTGGATAATTGTCCTGCGATAAACAAAATTAGCAGCAATTTACGCGCATGCAGACCCCCTTTGTTGCCGCCGTCACTGCGTGCACTGCAAGAAATTGCATAGCACAAAACAGCAAAGCCTTAGGCAACATACGAAAAAGTACTCCAAATTATGATCTAAAAAAATGTATTACAAATATTTAGTAATATTTTGTTAGTTTTATAATTTACAATAAATTTACAATTTTTTTTTAAATTTAATTAAATAATAATTAGCAAAAATTTTACATTTTGTCAAAATTGATATTCAATTATATGTTTGTTTTAGAGTAAATTTACAAATTTGTCAAAAATTTACATTAAAAAAAAAGAAATCTTTTACAGTAAATTGAAAATGTAGAATATTCAATAAATTACAGAAAATATTTATAAAGTTATTAATAACTCTTACAGCAAATTTACAAATTTGTCAAAACTTTAATTATTTTTTTTTTAAATAATTGTTAACATTGGTATATAACAATTTAATTCTCTTAAATATTTATATATAATATATTTGTCAAAATTTATATAAAATAATTTTTTTTTCTCTTACAACAAATTTAAAATATATTTAAATTTTATATGCAATTATTTATATGTCTTACAACAAATTTAAAGATTTGTGAAAATTTATAGTAAATTATTAATGTTGCATTTAAAAATTTGACATTTTTATTTTAAATTCATATTTAATCAATTTTATTAAATTTTTTATGTACAATATTGTAACATATATTATATTATATATTTGCAACATGACCTATACGAAAGTGTTCAGTGTATTTAGCCATAGGACGAAAAGGACATCGAAGACAGGCCCTGTCTGTCTGTCAGACATCCGCGTCAGGCATGACAATGGGCGACAAATGCCATCAGTAGCTGGCATATATATATATATACATATATACCTACATATATGTATAATAAAAACATTCTACCCCCTTGCCCAGCATTAGCCCCTGATAATGCTAACCCACTCCCCATGCTGTCCCCCTTTCATAGTGTCGGGATTCGGATATTCATGTCGCCATTTCCTACTCATCACCAAAATCCTCACTCCTCCCCCTCCCTCCCCGCCGGCATACAGATACCCCCTCACACACACACACACACACACTTACTCCTGGAACATTAGTTATAGTTTTGATGAGTGGCATTAATGAGTCGTCTCTATGTCTGTAACTGTCTGTCCGTCCGACTGTCTATCTGTCCTTCTGTCTGTCTGTCAACACACACACACACACACACTTGTCTCTTTGTCTTTCGCACAATTGTTATAAGGAAACGCCAAAATGACGCATAAAGCAGCCTGCGCCTTTCGTGAATGGGTGGAGGAGGGTGAGATTTTCGTTGGTGATGGGTGGAGAAGAAGGGGGGCGATTGTGGACTGACATTAATGACACCCACACATGGCATCCAATTTGACAGGCAACATGGGCCAAATTAGTGCAAATCACAACGTTTTCGCTATCCCATTCTCCATTTCTCTCTCTCTCTCTATCTTTCCCTCTCTCTCTCTCTCTCTCTCTGTCTCTTTCTTACCCTCTTTTACTCACTCTCCCCTTTGGTTTCAATGACCTCCTGCATCGACTACACAGCGCATTTTTTTAACCTCTATCTCTAAGTTCTCTCCTCCTTTTTCTTCTTCTTCTTACACTACAATCAGGGTTTGGGCAAAAACTAAGAGCAACTGCGCCCCCGCCCCGCCGCCACTGACTATGCTGACCAAGCAGCCAGCACTTGCACTTTGAGTGCGACAGAGAAGCAACGAGTGCATGGCAAAGAGAATACGCTGGCGTGCGAGAGAGATAGAAAGAAAGAGAGAGAGAGAGAGTAAAGTGGAAGTGGAATTGGAACTGGACTTGTGCTTTGGCATGTGCGATAACTATCGACAGCAGGCAATATAAGCAACGGCACATGAGTTATTTATGGCTTTCAAGCGACAGCCAAAAATCTTTACATTTCGCAACAACAACAACAACAATAGCACCACATAGCAAAGCAAAGAGAACAATCAAGCAAAGCAAAGTAAAGAAAACAACAAAGCAAAGCAAAGAGAACAACAAGCAGCCCACAAACAACAGCTGCAACAGTGCTGACACTTTTAGCCTTTTTTATTTCATGTGCCATCGCTTAATTCATTTGTATTTTATGCAGCTATTAATGCAAAATCATAACGCTGCAGTCGCGCGCACTTGCCATTAATTCAAAGTGTTGTTGTTATTGTTAAATTAAATAAAAAATTATATAAATTTAAGCCAATTTCTAGCCTTTTTCTAGCTTGTTTTGGCTATGGTCCTATGCAGCTGTCAGCTCACATATGGAGATTTATTTTGTGTCGAAATGTAAGCAGTTTTAATAGAGTCCAGGCATTCGATGTAAGCTCTGCATGTGTGTGAGTAGATTTCTGTCCTCACTCTCTCTCTCTCTCTCTCTCTCTCTTACATGCTCCCTCTTACTCGTTCACTCTCTCTCCCTCTCTCTCTCTCTCTCTCGGTTTCTTTGGTTCAGCTGCTTGCCCTTCATTGAGCTTAGGGCATTGCCATGTTAACTGACATAATCGAAGTGCTGGAGATCAGCAATCAAAGAGAATGCAGCGCAAAAGAGAAAAGGCAGATGGAGAGGCAGCGATAAGCGAAACAAATTGAAGAAGAGGCATTCGCAGAGAAGAGAAATAAACAACGATTCGACTAGTTCTATAAACTTGATGATACCAACTTGATTTATTTCGGCACCAGAAATTGCAAATGTCAAATCAAAATATTTCGATACATATAAAGAGAAAGATGGAGAGAAAAAGAAAGAAGGAGAGAGATAGAGAAAGAGAGTGAGAAAGTGAGAAATGTAATATAGTTTATATAGTTAATACAAATTATTGAAATAAATCGTATTTACTATGTATAAAACACAAACAAGTCAAATTTATAATATATATTTTGTTTTTCATGTTTACCTTGCTGTAACTTCTTTAAATGTTATCGAAAAATAACCAAATTTTTATCGATAGCAGCTAAGGCAATAAGCTCTTAAAAAATACCAAAAAGTTTGGCCCTGGTATCCAATTAGTTTTAAACAGATGAAATTATTAACGATTACTAAAAAAAAACGACATGACTTTCTTTCAAATCCAATAGAAATAAATCATATTAATATATCTTGAATGTATCAAATTAATATATTCATTTATATAGTTATACAAATTAATCATATTAACATATTATAAAATATATTATATTTTTATACAAACTCTTTTATTTTCGTTGAATCTTTAAGCATTCAGCTTAAAGCAACTTGTAGGGTATCTAGGGACACACACACACACACTACAAACAAAACGAATCAAACTGAAAAACATGTGGCAACGCCGACATTCCAATGTACAAGAATGAAATCTAAAACTAAACATGGCTGCTGCAGCTAGTTCACATGTATGCAAGAGTGTGTGTGTGTGTGAGTGAGCCAGAGTGTGTGTGTGTGTGTGTGTGTGAGAGAGTGAGTGAGCGCATGTGTGTGTGCATGTGTGTGTGCATATATATGTGTGTGTGTAAACTTAATTTTATTATTATAAAGCGCAGCTCAGAGCGTTACCCAAGTGGCCAGCCAGCATAAATAGTGGCAACGCTGCGCTGTTGTTCCTATCGCCCACTCCCACTCACACACACAGCTACCCCCTCTCCCGCTTGCAGCTACTGCATGCTGATAAGCCAGCGTCTTGTGACTTTGACTTTAATGACTGGATTTATAGGTCCTTGGAGATAATCTCGGCCAGCGAGACACACACACACACACAGAGAAAGAGAATGGGAGAGAAAGAGAAAGACAGAGAGAGAGAGAGAAAGAGATAGAAAGAGAAAGAGAGGGAGAGATGGAATCAGCGGCTGCTTCTATATTGTTTACCAAGCATTGCTTGCTTTTTCTTCTTCTTCATCTTCCTCATCTTCTTTGTGTTGTTGTTGTTTGTTTGTTTTTTTTTTTCTTTTTTGTGCACAGTAGCCAGAGGCTTGCGGGGCAGGGGTTGGGTGTCGTCGTCGTTGTTACAGGGTAATTAACATCAAAGCCCGACAAAGCTCATAAAAAGACGCAACGCTCTCTGCCTCAGCGATAAACACAAAGCGCTAAAGCAAAAGAACAGCAGCAGCCAGGAAGAGAGAGAGAGAGAGAGAGAGAGAAAGAGGAAACAGGGAGAGAGAGAGCGAGAGAGAGCGAGAGAGTGCAAGAAATATAGTGTGAGT
>JBANCZ010004015.1:0-11188 GCA_037040025.1 Sphaerogastrella javana | reverse complement strand
CTATATATATTTATATATATATGTGTGGCGTATTTAGTTAATAACTACAATTATTATTATTAAAATTATATTCCCGAGAAAAGAATTGTATTCTATTTTAATATATTTGTATTGCAAGAATTTCCCGCCCCAAACAATTCCCGTAAAAGCGCAAATAAAACGAATGTGAAATATTGTTAAACAAGACGAAATGTGGAAAAGAAATTATAATACATACCAATATAAATGATTAACCAATTATAATTACCATTATTATTATTATAATTATTATTGTATGCAATTTGAACGATGCTGCTGATGATCGTGAATGAAAATAAAGATAAGATCAAATTGTTTTTAGAAAAATAATACGTTGACCGAAAGAGCAAGAAGGTGAATAACGTATCACAGTTGCATGGTAGGATTTAATTTATGTCAAAATATTCAATAGTAGGGATGGTGCCGAACAGTAGTGTCCTAGAGTTTAGTATTTCCGTTACAGAATAGTATTTCCGGAGCAGTTTAGTATTTTTGGGGTGCTATAGTATTTCCAAATACTAGATATTCATTCGGACAGGCAACATGTGATGCTTTCTTCTTCTGCCTAATAGATCTTTTTATGCTAAGTTAAAAATACTTTTGCATGTGTAATACAATTCGTTTATTTTAAAATGTATTTGTTTTTTTTTAATTTTGTTGTTTTTTTGTTTACATTTATATATTTAAGAGCCGAACACGTTCAATCAGTTAACTTAACTTTCATTTACAATACATGAGTAGATATAGAATAGAATATGCGCAGTTTCATTCGTCAATCTAAACATAATCTCAATCTCAGCATACACATCGGAATACATTGAACCCTAGACGTTCCTACCAATATATGTATATGATATGGTCACACATTCTGATCATTTCAAATGATATGATCTCGAATTCGGATCATCTCATACTCAACAATAATCAAATCGAATCGAAAACAAAACCTGATCAAGTCACAGGACCCTCATCATGCTATAAATAGTATATATGCTATCTATCTTGTGTTGGTGGCAGTTGTGTTAGGTGAGATAAGAATAAGATATTTGTTCCTTTTTTGTTTTGCAGAAGAGCAGGACGGTGCAGTTAATGCGGCAGTTTTGTGTTCTGTTGTTATTTAAAGAATTAGTCACAATTAGGATTATTAAATAGTTAAGAAGGTTTTCGTTTGGAATTGGAGTTGGTTTTTTTTTTTAAATAGAGGGGGAGGGGGTGTTTGGGTGCTGTTGGTGGAGCTGGGCAGTTAACAATGTTTGCGTCGTCTCAGCGCGACTTAAAGCTAATCATTTTAGTACCTAAGTTCTATGCATATAAATTTACAATTAGAAGCGCCTAATTCACATTCAGTGCCGTAGCAAATGGAAAATTTTGAAACATGAGATAAATTGTTCGTCACACTGCAAAGCACGAGATTACGAGAGAGTTATCGTCAACCCGGACCCCGCCTGGCACAACTTATACCGATTTCACATTGAAATAGTTATACACATGCGACCAGGAGGCCAGCACATACTCCTCAATTTCGCTTTCATTACTGCCACGCAGAATGCGGAAATAGCCGCGCTCACCCCACCAAGGACCCCATGAGTTGGCTGCGATCTGCAAACGTAAAAAAGAGATTTCATCAATCAAAGTATTACACTGTAAACATAAGACTTACCCAATATTTGACGCCGTCGTGCTCCTCACCCCAGCCGACCAGCTTCACCGAGTGAAAGCCAATGGGTGCATCACGATTGGCCGCTGTATGGCGGTAAACACCGCCCGAATACGAGAAGAAGTCTCTGTAGACGCGCATGGTCGCCTGTACGGGTCCCGAGTGAAAGATCTCTGCCATGATGTCCGTCTCACCACGCAGACTGTACGCCGGTCCCACCGTATAAAAGCTATCACGATTCACACCATACGCGGGCCGGCAGCCATTGGCCTTAAGGGAGCGAGAATTGTGGCGCTGTATCTTGCAAGTACCTCGGCTCTGTGTATACGGGTAGCAGTCTTCATCGAGCACGCCCTTCTTGTGCATGTAACGCCAGGCGGCATCCAGATGACCACCATCACAGCCCTGCTGGCGACGAGTGCAGGAGAGTATGTTCTGTGCGGACAAATGAACGACCTCCTTGCCCTGGCTCTGTATGGCAAAGCGATCGGATGCAACCGATGTTGTGGACAGCACCCATGAGGCACCGCACCAGCCCTGATCAGGCACCTCAGAAATATAGCTAGACCATTTATCCACGGCATTGAATCTGCTGGGCAGATGATCGAACGGATTGCTCAGACGAGTCATTGCCTTAACACGGAAAGTGGGCTCCTTGGTGCCCAGACGCAAGCGCAGACCCTCGCTGTACTTGTGACCCCACCATTCATCGTATTTACGCGCCGACCAGCCCAGCTGGTGTATGGAATTGACACTGTGCACCAGCTCATCATCGGTCAGACAGAGATCGGTGTCGCACTGAACTCTGCCACCGTCCAGGCAACGGCACTCATTGCAGTTGTCCCACGTGGTGTTGTACTTGTGGAAATAAACACCGTTATGCAGGCAGCTCAGCACCGGATCCGGCTCATTAAAGCAGAACGAGCGATAGTCCGGACAACAATCGCCGGAATCATCGCGATCGCAGAACTCATCGCAATAGCACAATGTGGCTGTGTGATTCGGAAGAGAAACGATCTTAGATTAAGTTGCAATCATAACGAAAATTTTCTATAATATACTTGATATAGGTAATGAGCATCCGTCACGCCGATCCTTGCAGCATGTGTTCTGTCGCGCGCAGTACGGACCCGGAAAGTCCAGTTTTAGTGTGTGATCGTAGGCGCTGACCAGGCCCAGCATTGCCAGCGTAAGCGCCAGTAGGGCGCACTTGACAGCCATGATTAAAACTTGTAAGGTGGGGTACAAATGCAGCTATGCGTTCAAAACTGCAATAAATTTCAAGGTGACATCAAAAATATTTAGAACAGTTGAAAGGCAGTAAATAGAACCAATTCTTCCATGTTTTATCTAATCTTTTGTTTTGTTTTTGCTTAAGTTCAATTTGTTTAAAAAATATTTCAAGACAAAGTTTGCTAAATCTGATGCTGCGATTAGATAAGACTTCTGCAATTTGTCAACAAATTAGCATACAAAGGAATGTTTATCGCAGATGTTTTAGCTGATAGCGTATTACGCATACGCCCCGTGCAACGCTTAATATCAACATCAAATTCTAATTAAGCCTCGATGAATTTCAATTATGCATGCCATACGATTTCTTTTTCATTTTTTTTTAAACGGTAGCGCTATAAACGGGTTTTCCTAGCTTCCTAATTTCAACTTTTTGCGCATTGCCTTTTCTTTTTTTTTTCCTTTATTAATTTGGAGTTTATTGGTTTTTTTGTAGTTCTTCTTTTGAACTATTTAATAAATGGAGCTGAGGCTGAACGCTGAACGTTGGAGTTGGCATAGGGCATATATATATATAGTATATAGAAGGAACCGCAAACCGATACCTGAATTTGGATACCATGACAAATGAGGCGTGCGCCAATAAGCCCCAAAACCTTTGGAAATTTCACGCTCATCAAAAATTCACTGCATGCATTGGCGAATAAAATTCAGCGAATTATGAAATGATGCACTAGAACATACCTATTGAAAATTATTATAATTACAGAGGGCAACTTTCAATAAACCAAACACAAAGATCTAAAGTAAAATTTTGTTGAAAATTTATATTGTTCATATAAATTAAAAATTATGAATTATTTTTATTATGGATTATTTTTGCCTAAATTTATATTTCAAATGGATAACGATTAGAATTGCCCTGAAAAATAGTTAAAAACAAAGTCAGGCATAGGCGCTCCTAAAGCCAACCAGCATTTGGCTCTATAGGGAATTAATAAATAAAAATATCATAATCGGCAACAATAATAATACTAAACGGAGACTCAAAACGCCACCAATCATATAACAGTAAACTTTTAAACAAATTCTGATGACGTCAGCCAAAAAAATACAAAAAAATAACCCAAAAAAAAGTCATTCTAAACACGAAAGTATTTACGGATGATGGTATTTCATAAAACGCCAAGACAGCAAAAAGCCAAAAGGTTTATGCAAAAATAAATACAAAAATAAAATGACAACAACAACAATGTCAAATAGTATAAAATTCAATAATAATCAAATAGTATGAAATAAAAGCGAATTAAGAATTAAGAAGGTGGCATTAAGTCAGCTTGAAGCGCCCCTTTTTCTCTGCAAAAGATTTGTGGCAGAGCATTAAACTTGTTTGGGCTTTCAGAACGAGCGATTATCGCATCTAAAAAGAAGATATATATGGTATACTGGCGAAACAACAAATAATAATAATAATAATAATAAAGAAGGTTTATTATTTATTTAAATGCAAATTGCAAATAGATTTTTTCCTCAATTTTTATTCTTATTGGGTGATTATATCTTCTTTTTTTCGTTTTTTTTTTTATTGGAGTTCTACAAAATGTATTCAATTATCAAAGGTATTCATAAATAGCATTTGAATCATGCGGGACTTCAAACATTTATCTTAAATTCTAAGCTCTGTCATAGTTTTTTTTTGTTTTTTTTTTTTTGAATTTTTGATTCTGACTTTGGATATTTTGTGAATCTGAACCCGTTTTTTAATGCTGTGTTAATTTATGTGAAAGTTTGATTTGCTAATCAATTAAAAATATATTAATGAGGTGGTATACTGCAATGCCTTAATTGACGTTAAAAAAGCGATTTCGTTTTTTGCCACATTTTCGAATTGAATAAGTTCCCTTCTCGCTTGATCACTTGATCACTTTGTTAGAACGTTTAATTATAGAGGAATTTTAAAGAGTTTCCTGATTAATCGATAAGAATCGATAATTCTGTCAATTTCCAAATAATAAGCATTTAAAAAATAAACAACAAATTGCACTTAATTGACAATTTTTAAAAAATAACAATTTATGGTTTCTAGTTTAAACGTAATAAAAGCCAATTTGTTAAGCATTAATGCATTATTTAAAAAATCTTTAAGCCTTGTTTTGTTTTTAATTTTTTTTTTACATTTTGAATGGCACACACACACACACACACATGATTCTATGATGAATGATTGGCATAATAATTGCAAATTATCAGTTGAGTAATAATACTACTAACTTTAATAGACTTGCACAATGTACGCGTTGTATATGAATTTAGCACTTTACAGCCAATAAGTTCTTAAAACAAAATGCACACACACGAACACCCTTCACTATTATAGCCCCAACACGTTGTTCACGCGATCGCGGCCAATCGTTGACTGAATTCAATAAAAGTTATGGGGCACCATCAAACCATCAAGCCGTCGCTGCTGTTAGCGTCTCTCTCTCTCTGTTATTGTTCTTGTGCGCTGTTACTGTTGAACGTTTGCAAGCGGCTGCCCGCATGTGTAGGTGGCTGTGAGAGAGCACGCGCGCACTCTCTCTTGTTCTCCCGCTGTTAAGTTAACAGCGCCCAGCAATATTTCGTACTGTGGACCGTTTACAATGTGAAGTGCATGCTGTATGTTGGCGTGGGTGTATGTTGCGCTGAGAGCGTGGCAAAGAGAGCGAGACACGGTGTTAACAGCGCTGTTAAATCAACAGATTAACAGCTGCTGTAAACTGCTGCTGCTATGCACAATGATAATTGCTTTATATGGCAATTTTTTTGTGTGTGTAAATATGCAGGAGTGTGTGTGTGTTTGTATAATTGTTTGTGTGTGTGTGTGTGTGGTTTTTTGTTGTGTCTGTTTTGGACTGTGTTCCTCATTAGTATCACGTATGCCTGGGCGTGATTGTAAGCTGTGATATGTAACACAACACGAAATTTCGGTAAAAATTCCTTAAATTGTTTGCCAAGACCTTTGGCTCGTGCACAGGCGTGAAGCTTTCTTATGCGCAGTTAATTTAAACAAATTAAAAATAAAAAATAACAAAAATTTTATTATCAAACGTAGTATTGATATGATACAAAACTACGTACATACACACACACACACACACACACACACACAAACGTATTTAATTGCACTCAATTTAAGTTCAAGGCTAAAGCGAAAGCAAGCAAATCAAATAATAGATCGATATATAAGTATATGCATAAATACGAGAGTGTGAAATTGAACTAAATAAATAAATTCGCTTCTCCGTATAGGTATTAAGATATATGGTATATATATGTATGTATGTGCATTGATCTGACGCATATCGATATGATCTGATATCATTATTGGACTCCGTCGATCTGTCGCTGTTCTGTCTGCCATTTCGCTTGGCATCATTTGAGGCTTCTGTTTTTCACATAAATATTATCGTAATGCAGGAATTTGCATATACCATATACCATATACCATATACCATATACCGTATAACAAACACCATACGGAGTTTAAATATTATTTTAGAAATGTATATCGTTTGCAGAGCTTCTGCTAAATCTATCTATGGCAACTGGTCTTGCCTTATACCATCTCGAATTTCATTGATGTTTTATTTCTTAAAAAAAAAAGAGGGTAATACGAGCATAGAATACAAGTCTCACTTTAGTTTTGGAGAGTGTATCAAAAGTTTGTGGATCGTTTGGTCGAATTGAGAGGCTTATTTGTAAACATCGTGAATTCGAATAGGCAAATAAATTTTATGCTGCCCATGTGACAACAAACAAATGAAAATAAACAAAAAAACAAAAAAAAAAGGCAACGCAAAAAGTAAATGGTCAAAGCAAGCGAAGAAAAATAAGCCGACACATTAAGAAAGCTAATTAAAAACAAGTTGCAAGCTCAGGCGAAACCATCAAACCCCGCACAGCATATATAACCATGAGTATCCATAGACTCATAAAGTTCAGAGCCTGAGCATATAGTGCCAGTTGTATAGGAGTCTTTGAAATAAAGCCATCAGACGTCGACGATTGCTAATTCCCAGTGTCGCCATTTGCATGACATTAAACTTAAATTTTATGACCGATTCCTGTCTGAGTAATGCCAAATTATGAAAATCGCTTAAGGCCATACAACCAAGACAAAAGAAACTCCAGCTCCAGCCGATAATAGACCACAAAAAGAAACAAAATAAATAAATAATCTTTAGCTATTGTATAAATTATATATACACATACATATAAACATATAGCCATGAGTTGCTATTATCAAAGTGATTATACAATTTGACAAATTTTGGGCCTCCATACACTCACTTCGATTGCATTTCCGCTGGGGTATAGCAAATAGGAAGTGATTTCAATAATTTAAGTCTGACTAAACTCTTATCTAAGTCTATTCAATTGTTGCAAAATGTATGAGTAATAAAGTATATTATTTACAAAGCTATTTGTGTCATAATTTATTTAGAAAGATGACTAAAGATTGTAATTTATATACGTTCAAAGTGAGACAGTTCCATATACTATAATGCAAATGCATTTAACCTGCAAGGGCTATAAAGTAATCCATAATATATTGAGAGAGAAACAATTCTTTTGTGGGGTTTATCCAAATATCGAAAAGCGTGAATACCCTATGGTTTCGCACATAATTTAGGCAAAGCACATCAGCTAGAATATATAGATTTGCCGATACTTATAGACACTTTGAAATACGTGTAGCTATTGAACTTGAATTGAGTTCCGAGCGAATTGTCTAATGTGAATGCTGATGACAACATGTCGACGCTATAAACACGGTAATTGAATCGTCACATAGCCAGTTTTATGAATGGATTTCGAATACCCAAGCGTTTTTGCTTTGGCACGCTTATTTTAGGTGAAGCCTCGATGTGGAGCATCGTTTCGATATCGATACGTATATATATATATATATTATATAGCCATATGTCTCGGTCCAAGCCAACAAGCATTGCCAAAAATTCGTTCTTATAGCAATAACAACATAATGAGGCATTCAATTAGCAGTTATTTATAAACTATTAGGTACTTAGCTGATTATTATTACCAATTCCGGGCACAGCAGACCATATTGTTATTCCATAGAGTACAATCCGACCCAAAAGGCACCTACAACATATGCTCTATGGCATTCCAAAGTATTTAAGTCATGTGATCAAATATTTTATGAACCGTACTAACAAACAAATACAAACACCTTAAAGCTACCCAACCACCGGAAATCGATAAAATCACAAAAAATGTGTGTAAAATCCAAGTGGTGGATTATCTAAGGATAGCCAAATCAGTTGAACTACTGTGATTAGACAGTTTGGTCAGAAAACTAGTTCAGGGGTATAGGAAAGACCATTTTCGTAAAGCCGTGTAAACCCTTATCAGCCAGTTCTACTTGGATCGTAATCGATTACGTAGTCTGCTCGAAAGCTTTAATTGCTTTTCGTAATACCCATAAGGCGTGTACTTCATGACGTCTTACACTAGAAACAACGATCGATGACATCGGCGATAAGATGGCTAAAAGTTGATATTGCCCAGAGCTCGCTGATGACATGGCAATGACTGTGGAATGCCAATCGTCTTATCGAGTATGTACAATCAATGGATGAATACTATCATCAATTACCTTTTTCGTATTCAACATTTCAATTCGATCGATTGCATCAGTGATCTCTAAAACAATAATCCGTTTTGTTTGCAACAAAATTCTATGGCAAACATTTGAATTAGCTGGTATCTGCTATCTAATCCGTTTACAATACCCTAGCTGCACTACCACTTAGGGGTATATTCATTGCTATGAGTAGTCCACAGAAATTTTGTGAATATTTTTAGCAACGGTCGAATACAACCGATAGTACAATGATACCCTATCTATAGGTAATATGAATTAGAAATTGTTTAAAAATCAACCGAATATTTAAGAACCCACAGAAATTCTATAAATCCTATACTATTTGTACAAGTAAAGAGTTTTAACAATAGTCGGTAAAATTTATTGTTAATTTCATGCTGATTCGTTTGTTTTTGTCTATGACATTTAATTGCGCATTGAGGCATCATGAAATAAATAAATAAATTTCGATCGTACAATACGCAAAAAATGTGTTAACACCTCAACAACGAACTCATTAAAATGTTTCATTTTGATTTTCATTATGATTTTTGTTGATAATCAAAACTCATGGGCGTACAATGTTTACATTTATGTCGGTCGTTCTTTATCGCCTTCAGTGCAATGCCACACCATGAGAAACTGTGGACTCGATAAGCAATGCTCCCAAAAAAAAAAAAAAAAAAATTGTACCTTATTGTCACGGTCGTATGACTCATACTGTTGGATATGCACACACGAAAACCTTGGATATCGACACGTACAATTTGGAAAATTGCATTTTCCAATATACCAAAATTTCAAGGAATCAAAGTCTCATTCTCATTCTCTCTGACTATAGTTTTTGGCACTATTATACGGAAATTTCACTTTGGTATGCAAAATATTTTGCAGTCAATAAAGACTCTGGAGCTCAAAGAACATTGAATGGGTTTGTGTTGGCTGTGTTGGGTGGTTTGTGGGAGGTAGGGCGTTTTGTTGTACTGTTAGCAAGTGCAACAGAACGTAACGTATTTCGGTATTTATTTTGGAGAATCAATGTGTCTTCAAGGTCCAAGCCATTTGCACGCGATATTCGCATCAACATTGGAAGAACTCACCGCCCCAAATGGATGTTCAGGGTCTGTGAGTCAATAGACACACACACGACTACTATATCTAATATAATGACGAAATCGAGAGTATTGAGTTGTGAATTCTGGACGTATTCGTGCTTGTTCTAAAGTGGAAGTGTGACCAAATATTCAATTGAATTAAATTCTAGTTAATTTTGACAACGACAATTTAACTCAATACTCAACAAAAACCATAACAAATGCGATCAATCAATGGGCATGGACTAGCATATACCCTGGAAAACAATTGCTAAGAGAGAATTATGTAGAAATTTTATTAATAAATAAAATTAAAGAGTATATTGTTAAACTTGATTTGTTTAAAGAGAATTAAGTATATATATTTACATTTTATAATATAATATTTTTGTCATACAATGTCATGCTGTAAATGCAGTTAATATACCCTTGTTACGCGTATTTTAAGTGGTATTTATGTACAACATTTATGGCGGCAGCAACAAACGACTGTCAGCTGCTTAGTCCGTGGTCGAGCAATGAATTATTTAATTTTTGTTTTTTGTTTTTGGCATATTTGCGTTTAATAACTGTTCAAATTGTCCATTCGTTTCAATTACAATTGTCTCGTTGCCCCCACACCTCTTCCCATGGCACACACACACACACACTCATACATATATATTACTAAACCTAGCCAATATGCTGCTGGTGTCTTCATAAGTAATTTGCACGCTATGCGATTTTGAGCAGGTTTTTTGTTTTTAAATATTATTATTATATTTTTTGTCTTTGTTATTTTTGGATCTTATGTTTAGAAAACATAAAATGGGAATATTCATTTCGTGTAAATTTAAAATGTGAATTAAAAGCACTCAATGTTTACTTGTAAAAACTTATCAAATTGTGTGTATGTGTGTGTATGCATGTTTCTGCAGCATGCATGTGCATGTGTATGCATGTATGCGCATGTGTACGTATGCATGCATGTATTTGCTTTCTTTCTCTTCTGCAATCGCCATGCGACTACGCAACTTTGTTGCCTCCGTTTCGCTCTCTGTCTCTCTTTTGGCCTACGTTCTAAGTGCTCTCTTTGTTCGCTCTCTTTTGTGCATGGTGCGCAGTTCACAATATTGTCGCGCTTGCGCTCAACATTTTAAAAACAAACAAAAGCACGCAAAAGAGAGCCGATTGTCTCTCTCGTTCTGTATATGTTCTATCGCTCACTTGTGCTTTATCTCTTTAAAGCTTTCGCTTGCGTTTGAAGTACAGAATAATGTGAAAGGAAGGAGTTGAAAACAATGGGAGAATGGCAATAAATCGAAATGCCATGCCGAAAATACCATAATGCAGAGAAAATACTAAACACTGGGTACCTGTTGACGGGCAGCTGCCCTACTGCCGTTGTTTAATGTTAAATGCAATTGACGAGACAGTCTTTAGCCGTGTCTGACATTGAAGGCGTATTAATAGTATTACTAATAAAATATCCAACAGTAGGGACTGGCCCGACAGTAGGGACCCTGTGTTTAGTTTTTTGGGGCAGTATAGTCTTTT
>JBANCZ010004014.1:0-11189 GCA_037040025.1 Sphaerogastrella javana | reverse complement strand
ATAAGACGATTGAATGTTATGAGGGCGGCCCTCGTCAGCGTCTTCAGCCCGGCGGGGCAATCATACTGGTTATGACCCGTTGGTCTATCCGGGATTTGACCGGGCAGCTTCTCAAGAAGGCCGCTCAGGAACCAATGTCAGATCAATGGGAAGTGGTTGAGTTCCCGGCCATCCTTCCTTCCGGGCAACCGTTGTGGCCTGAGTTCTGGAGCCTTGATGAACTTCTTAGAACCAAGGCATCTATCCCTGTAACCAAGTGGAATGCACAGTATCAGCAGCAGCCGACCGCAGAGGAAGGCGCTCTTATCAAACGTGAGTATTGGCGCGACTGGACGAAGGCCAAGCCGCCTGAGTGTGATTTCATCATCCAGTCTTGGGATACCGCCTTCACCGCTTCAACCATGGCCGACTATTCCGCCTGCACAACATGGGGCATCTTCTTCAATGAGGAAGAGGGCCGAAACAATATCATCCTTCTTGATGCTCGGCGCGGGAAATGGGAGTTCCCGAAGCTGAAAGAGAAGGCTCTCAATTTCTATGAAGAGCATGAGCCAGACATGGTTCTGATTGAAGGTCGCGCCGCTGGTCAGCCGCTGGTGCAGGAACTCCGCTATATGGGTCTTCCTATCATTGAAGTGACCGTTGCCCGTGGTGCCGTAGGGCAAGGAAATACAAAAGTTTCTCGTGTGAATGCGATCACCGATGTATTCGCTTCAGACAATGTGTGGGCGCCAAAAGACAGACAGTTCGCCCAAGAGGTCATTGAGGAATGTGCGGCATTCCCGGCTGGTGAGAACGATGACTACGTGGATACCGTTACTATGGCCGTCCGTCGCTTCCGTGAAGGCGGGTGGGTGTCATCTCGCTATGACCGCGAAGATGAACAGGAAAATCAAGTAATAAGAGAGTATTATTAATGGCCGATAAAGATGATGCAAGTAAAGACAAGAAGTCTGGCTTGACCGTCATTGAGGGCGAGAAGCGCAGCTTAGCCACCAATGAACATGGCCTGACCGCCAAGCAGACAGCATTCGCCCATGCTGTTGTTCGCGGCTCCACATATGCTGATGCCTATAGAGAATGCTATGATTGTGCTCGCATGTCGGATAAGGTGATATGGGCTGAGAGCAGTAAGCTTGCATCACACCCACGGGTCAAGAAGCACATTGAATACCTGAAAGAACAGATGATGGAGAAGCATCTTGAGATGGATGCTCGCATCATCAGAGAGCATGTGTTCGGGAAGCTATGGGCAGAAAGCATCAACACCAAATCCGGCACCGCCTCTACCCGCATCAGGGCGCTAGGGTTGCTTGGCAAGATGGACATTGTTGGAATGTTCAAGGACTGCCCTGAACAGCCAGCGCCAAAGAACATTGCCGATCTTGAAGTCCAGCTTCAGGAAAAGCTTGAGAAGCTTCTGAAGAAGGAAGGTTAATATGGCAATCGAAAAAATGGCTGAGCCTTTTGTTGATGAAGAAGCTATCGGACCCGTTGAGGTTGAGATAGGCGAAGAGCAAGCCATTGAAGAGCCTATGGAGCCTGAAGCGCCGGGGTTCGAGGCTAATCTGGCTGAGTATATTCCAGAGGATGAACTCCAAAAGATTAGCAATGAACGGGTTGAGGCGTTGGAATGTGATGAACGCTCTCGTGCGGATTGGCTGCAATCTTACTCAAAGGGCTTGGATTATCTAGGCTTCGACACAGATGATCGAACGGAACCCTTCAAGGGCGCTTCTGGCGTGTTCCATCCTGTGATGACCGAGGCGGTTGTTCGTTTCCAGTCGAACGCTATTGTTGAAATATTCCCCGCTGCTGGCCCTGTCCTGACCAAGATCATTGGCGATGACACCGATGAGAAAACCCGGCAGGCGATGCGGGTTAAGGAAGAACTCAATTACCAGTTGACCGAGAACATGGCTGAGTATCGGCCTGAGACAGAGCGTCTTTTGTTCCGTCTTCCTCTCGCTGGCTCGGTATTCCGCAAGGTTTACTATGACCCTTCTTTGAAGCGGCCCTGTGCGATGATGGTCCCCGCGGAAGATTTCGTGATTGACTATGAGAGTTCTTCAATCGAAAACTCAGAGCGCCACACGCACATCATGCGAAAGACCGACAATTCGGTAAAGAAGCTTATGCGCCGGGGCCTCTACCGCAGTATGTCTCTCCCTGCCCCTGAAGCATACTACTCTGAGGGGAAGGAAAAGGAAGACAAGATATCCGGCATCACCCGATCAGCAGAGAAGGAAAGCCGTCGCGTTCTTTTGGAGATGTATGTTCATATCAATCTCCCTGAGCCTTTCGCTGACCCGGATGGTATTGCAGACCCATATGTTGTGACCATCGATAAATCGTCAGGAAAGGTTCTGGCTATCTATCGGAACTGGTCTCCCGAAGATGACGTTGATCGCAACCCCGAACAATACTTCGTTCATTATGAGTATATGCCGGGGCTTGGGTTCTATGCCATTGGCTTAATCAATCTGCTTGGCTCTATCACCAAATCAGCCACGTCCATTCTTCGACAGTTGATTGATGCTGGCACCCTCGCCAATCTGCCCGGCGGCTTCAAGGCCAGAACGATGCGGGTTAAGGATGGAGACGTACCAATCCAGCCGGGGCAGTTTAAAGATGTTGATGTTCCGGGGCCGAAGATCAGCGACAGTATTATGCCTCTTCCATACAAGGAGCCTTCCGGCACTTTGTCAGCCCTGCTTGCAAGCCTGATCGAAGAGGGCCGCCGTATCGGTTCGATTGCTGATATTGAGATAGGCAACTCAGGTGCCGATGCCCCTGTAGGCACAACGCTTGCATTGATGGAACGCTCTCTCAAGGTGATGAGCGCCGTCCATGCGCGACTGCATGCCGCATTGCGTCGTGAGTTCCGTCTTATTTCTCGTGTCATTTCAGAGTATATGCCCCCTCAATATGATTGGGATACCGAGGGCCGATATAACCGAAGTGAAGATTTTGATGGCCGGGTGGATATTCTTCCCGTGTCTGACCCGAATGCAGCAACACAGGCGCAGCGCATTGTGCAGCTTCAGGCTGTTCAGCAGATGGCTCAGGCAAACCCTGAGTTGTATAACCTCAAGGAACTGCACCGGATGGGCCTTCAGGCTATTGGGGTGAAGAACGAAGAGCGCATTCTTCCCTTCGATCAAGACCCACCTCGTCTTGACCCGGTTCAGGAAAACATGGCTGTACTTACCTCTCAGCCAATCAAGGTATATCCCGACCAAGATCATTCGGCACATATTCAGGCCCACGTCGCCGCGATGCTTGACCCGAAGATTATGGAGATGGTTGGTCAGTCTCCGAATGCCATGAAGATACAAGGTCAGATGGAAGCGCATATCGCAGAGCATCTTGCCCTTCAGTATCGTGCCGAGATTGAACAGACCATGGGCGTCCAGCTTCCTCCGCTTGGTGAAGAACTCCCGCCCGAAGTCGAGGCCAGATTGTCCCGTCTTGTGGCATCTGCTGCTGTCAAGCTGCGTGAGCAGCACAAGCAGGAAATGCAAGACAAGCAGAATGAAGAGGTTGCGCAAGACCCTGTGTTCCAGCTTCGTGAGCGTGAGATTGCTCTCAAGGAGCGTGAGGCTGAGCACAAGATGCGTATGTCTGAGAAGGACTTCGCGGCTGATGTTGCCAAGGCCATCAGCAATGAATTGCTTACCCTTCGTCGTATTGAGAGTGAAGAGACCCGTGCTGGTGCCAAGATTGGTGCTGACCTTGTTACCTTCGGCGCTCAACTTGAAGCGGAAGAGCGCAGGCAAGGCGTCACCCTTGGCAAGGAAATTGCTGAGAACATTCGCAAAGACGCGAGAACTGTACAGCAAATGGAGCAAATGTCTCGCGATAAAGAACGTGATCGCGCTTCGGCTCTTGAGCGTCAACGTATAGCGGCAGAGAAGAAGAATGATACTTCAAATAATAAGAAAACTTGAAGACGAAGTTAAGACCGTTTCCGAGCATATCCTTGGCGGCTCTGCCGAAGACTTCACGGAATACAAGGAGAAAATAGCCTTCCTCCGGGCAATGAAGTTGGCGATAGATATTGCCAAAGAGACCGAGAGTTCAATTGAACAAGAAGACGATTGACATTAAGTCAAGGTCTGTTGTATTTTAAGTTTGTCACAACCCTCCCAACGGTGACACAGCAACAACCCCCAGGTGGCAACAGAGGCTCAGGGGGGTTATTTTTTGGAGCGCACAAATGAAGTCACCCGAATTAGTTTCGGATGCAGCGAGCCTGCCAATCCCCACAGGCTATAAAATTCTGGTGGAAGTATATTCCCCACCCGCACAAACGAAGGGTGGTATTTATCTCCCTGACAAAGCAGTTGATGCAGAGAAGACCGCATCGATCACAGGTCGAGTTATCCTCATGGGGCTGAATGCCTATGCGGATGAAGACAAATTCCCTCATGGACCATACTGCAATCCGGGGGATTGGGTCGTGTTCAGGTCTTATTCCGGTACCCGACTGAAGGTTGGTGATAAGGAATATCGCCTCATCAATGATGACACGGTTGAAGCGACAGTCGCTTCCCCTGAAATCGTTAGCAGAGCGTGAGGTAAGACATGGCCGGAAAATCCATGCTGGATGCAGAATTCATTGATGATGGTGAACCATCCTACAGTGAAGACATTGAAATCACCCTTCCTGAGCCTCAGCAAAAGAAGCCAGCAGAAGGCGAGATTGAAATTGAAATCGTTGACGACACCCCCGAACAAGACCGGGGCAAGTGGGTTGCTGACGATGACAAAGACGGCGAACCTGAGTTCCCTTCGGAAGATGAAATTGCTTCCTATGACAAGCGGGTTCAGAAACGTCTGAAGAGTTACACGGCACGCGCTCATGCTGAGCGTCGTCGTGCGGAAGCTGTTGAGCGACAGCTTGAAGAGGCACAGCGATTGGCCGCCAGCCTCATTGCTCGAAACAACCAGCTAAGCGATCTGGTTGAGGGTGGTGAAAAGGTTCTCATCAATGAGCATAAGGCTCGATTGCAGGGAGAACTCAATTCAGCCAAGTCCCTCTACAGGGAAGCGCATGAAGCTGGTGACGTGAATGGTATGCTTGCGGCGCAAGAGAAGATTGCTTCTGCTGCTGCCGCTATGGACAGAATGACCACGCATCGGCCTATGAAGGTTGAGCGTATGTCTGCTGACATTCTCAAGCCACAGCAACCTCAGCGTCCTGCTATCTCGGCAGAAACCGAAGAGTGGCGGGAGCGCAATAAGGGTTGGTGGGGTAAGGATGCGGTGATGACCTCATTCGCCATGGCCGTTCATAGCAACCTTGTTGGCACTGAAGGTGTTCGGGCAGAAAGCCCTGAATACTGGCAGCGCCTTGATAGGGAAATCAAGACCCGCTTCCCTGAGAAGTTTGGCGGTCGCCAGACGCAGCGGCGTCCTATTGTTGCGGGGGCTGTCCGTGAAAGCGGGGCTGGTGCGCAGAGAGTTACCCTGACACAAAGTCAAGCTAAGCTTGCGCAGCGTCGTGTTCTCACTGCTGAGCAATATGCGATGCAGCTTATCAAAGAACAGAAGCAGGGACGTTAAGGATTAACCATGAGCCGCACCCCAAGAGATTTGGAAACACGCGAAAAGCAAGGCCGTGGTTCCGATACATTCAAACCATCTTCCACTCTCCCGGTTCCGAATGAGGTGCCGGGAACGAAGTTCCGATGGGTACGGGCATCCAGTTATGGCAATGCCGATATCAAGAACGTTTCCTCTCGCTTTCGTGAGGGATGGGAGCCAGTGAAGCTGGCTGACCACCCTGAGTTGGAAGTTGCGTTCTCTGATGAAAATTCACGCTTCAAAGAAGGCGTTGAGGTAGGCGGTCTTCTTCTCTGCCAGACGGCGGAAGAGAATGTCGAAAAGCGACAGGACTATTACCATAGCCGCGCACGCGGTCAGATGGAAAGTGTCGATAACCAGTACCTCAGAAACAGCGACCCTCGGATGCCGCTCTCTAAGCCAGAGCGCCGCACCCGCACGACATTTGGCTCACAGACTGAAGAATGATGCACACAGCCGATAGGCTCACAGTTATTCTACCTGTTGCAGAAGCCAACAATAAACCCAATGCCGGTTCCGGGATAACCCCGTGCATTCATAGATCGGTAAACTCAACAATCATAGGAGATACAGATGGCTAATACGGCCTCTCCCTATGGTCTTCGCCCGATCAACATTCTCGGTGGGCAACCTAACTCTGGCTCAGTCCGTCAGTATAAGATTGCTAGTGGTTACAACACCAGCATCTTCTACGGCGACCTTGTTGCCTTGAGTGCAGGAACCATCGTGAAGTTCACGGGTACGACCTCTGGTTCACCTCTTGGAGTTTTCCTTGGGGTAGCTTACACCGACCCGGCTGCTCGTCAGTTCTGGAACCGCAACTCTTGGCGTGCTGGCACCGCACCTCTTGGTGATGATGCCATGGCATACGTCTGCGATGACCCGGATGCTCTGTTTGAAATTCAGGCAGATGACACCCTCACTCAGGCAGCCGTAGGCGCTAACGCCGCATTGGTGCAGAATGCAGGGAATGCCAATACTGGCATGTCTACTGTTGCACTGAATGCAAGCTCGCTTGCAGCCACAGCAACACTGCCTTTGCGCATTGTTGACTATGTTCGCCGCGAGGGTTTCAGCACCTTGGGCGATGACTATACCGACGTAATAGTCAGGCTCAACACTCACTTTAACCGCAGCGCCACTGGCAACGCGGCCAGCTAAGGGGTGTAAAAAATGGCTATTTCACGCGCTCAAATTTTCAAAGAACTTATCCCCGGTCTTAACGCTTTGTTCGGTCTCGAATACAAGCGGTATGAGAACGAGCATACAGAAATCTTTGAAACAGAAAACTCCGACCGTTCCTTTGAGGAAGAGCAGAAGCTTTCCGGCTTCGGCTCAGCACCAGTCAAGACTGAAGGCTCCGCCATCGCTTACGATGACGCGCAAGAAGCTTGGACCGCACGGTATGTCCACGAAACGATTGCACTTGGTTTTGCGATCACGGAAGAAGCTATCGAAGATAATCTCTACGATAGTCTCTCTGCTCGTTACACCAAGGCTCTTGCTCGTGGCATGGCTTACACCAAGCAGGTTAAGGCCGCCGCAATCCTCAACAACGGGTTCAACATTGCCTATCCCGGTGGAGATGGTGTTTCGCTTTTGTCGAACGCTCATCCTCTCATGGGCGGTGGCTCTAACGCTAACGTGTCAGCGGTTCCATCCGATCTGAACGAAACCTCTCTGGAAAACGCAGTCATTGAGATTGCGAACTGGACAGATGAGCGTGGGCTTCTGATTGCTGCCCGTCCACGTAAGTTGATTATCCCGCCATCCCTTCAGTTCACGGCAACTCGTTTGCTTCAGACTGAATTGCGTGTCGGCACCGCAGACAATGACATTAATGCGCTCAAGACCAATGGGGCAATCCCTGAAGGTTATCGCATTAACCATTATCTGACAGACCCGGATGCTTGGTTCCTGACCACAGACATTCCGAACGGTTTGAAGCACTTTGTTCGTGTCCCTCTCAAGACGGGCGCTGACACAGACTTCGACACTGGCAACTATCGCTATAAGGCTCGTGAGCGTTACAGCTTTGGTTGGTCTGACCCTCTCGGTGTCTACGGCTCTCCGGGAGCTTAACGAATACAAGGGCGGCCTTCGGGCCGCCTTTTCTTTTCCCGCCAATCCAGCGAGGCATAAATGGATAACGAATACAGTAGCATAGCCACATTAACCATCAAGGAAGCATCAGAGATGACGCCTCAAGGTCGGCAAGAAGTTGCTGACTGGCTTCGTAAGAATGCCGATGATTTGGTTAATGATGCAGATAATTATGCAAGCCGTTTCCGTGCAAGGTATCTTATCAAGCGTGGAGAATAAGCATGGCGAGACGCTATGTGACTAAAGCAAAGGTTAAGTTCTCTGGCGACTGGATGGACATGCCAGTGCAAGGAACCATCACGGTTCATGAACCCTCTCCCGAAGTTATCCCGACGGGCCTCCTTGATGCCGATGGGAATGAACTTTTCGCGATAGACGAGATGGGTCCAATAGGTTTCATCCACTTCGACTAATCCAGTATCATATCCCCGCAGACCGACTGGACGGACGCACATAAGACGGCGGGGGAAATCCTTTATGTGAAAGGTAAGACTATGGGCAAGACCACTTTTTCAGGTCCAGTTAATTCCAAAGCTGGCTTCGAGGTTGACGGGGTTCCTCTCGTTACGGGCGGCGGCGATGCTTCGACCGTTGTAACGACTGCTACCATCACAAGCGCAGGCGGCAATATCAGCATCGCTTCTGGCACTTCAGTACAGGATGCGCTTCAGGCCATTGCCGATGCCGCTGACCCTGATGAGGGCTAATAGATGGCTCGCTCGTTTACCGGAGAACAGTCCGGTCCTTTCGTTCGGTGGCTTGAGGTAACGGCAAGCGATACAGACGATCTTCCTGCTGGTTGTCGCGCCGTCTATGTAGGCGAAGAGGGAGACCTCTCCGTTGTCTCATGGAGCGATGACGTACAGGTCTTCAAGGCTGTGCCTGCGGGAAGTCATCTCTTCGTTGCGGCGAAGCGTGTCAACGCCACCGGAACCACAGCAGCAAGCTTACTGGCTCTTTATTGATGGCTACTTCAGGCACCACTCTCTTCAACCTCGACATTATTGATATAATCGAAGAGGCGTATGAACAGGTCGGCAAAGAGGTTCGTGGCGGATATGATGTTCGCACGGCTCGTCGGTCTCTTGACCTGCTTATGAGGGAGTGGGGCAACCGTGGGTTGAACCTGTGGACCATTGATGAAGTAACGACAAGCATCGCAGCGGGGCAGCAGGACGTTCCCCTGCCCCCTGATACTCTTGATATCCTTGATGCGGTCTGGCGCATGAATACCAGCCGCAACCAGACTGACCGTGTTCTTAACAGAATGTCCATGACGGATTGGGCGCACACCGCCAACAAGAACACAACTTCTCAGCCGAGCCGCTTTTGGGTTCAGCGCATTGTCCCTCCGATTGCTAAGATATGGCCCGTTCCAGTTAGTGCCGGAACGTTAGTTTATTGGCGCTTGCGAAGCATTCAGGATGGCGGTGCAGCAACGAACACAATGGATATCCCTGCTCGTTTCCTTCCAGCCATGGCATCGGGCCTTGCTTATTATCTGGCAATCAAAACCCCCGGTGCAGACAACCGCATTCCTATCCTGCAAGCAGAGTATGAGAGGCAGTTTAATCTCGCTGCTGATGAAGACCGAGATAGGACAGACCTTCACCTTGTCCCATATCATAGGTGATAAATGGCTAAGCCAGTACCGGGTATTTGCGACCGATGCGGTCTAAGGTTCCATCTGAAAGACCTGAAGGAAGAATATCTTTTAGGCAGGCGCACTGGCATTCGCACTTGCTATCAGTGCTACGATGAGAGCCACCCTCAGCTAGATACCCGCAACATCAGAACAAATGACAAGCAGTCCGTTGATGACCCTCGCTCTATCGCTATAGAGAACAGGGTATTCAGGCGGCTATTCGCATGGAACCCGGTTGGCGCTGAAGCGACAGGAACGGTTTTCCTTGAACTGAACAGGGTAACGGTGATCGCAGAATGAACAGCAAGAGCGACCTTTACAGGCTAATGCGAGAATACCTTGAGAATGAAGAAGCGAGTTTTATCGCTAACATTCCAGAGTTCGTTCAATTGGCCGAACAAGATATTTATCGCAAGGTCCAGCTTCCAGAACTTCGCCAGAACTCAGTTGGTCTTTTCAACGCCGGGTCGCCCTATCTTGGAACCCCGCCTGACTTTCTTTCCGCATATTCGATGGCCGTCATCATTCAGGGGGTCTATACATTCCTGACCTCAAAGGAAGTTAACTTCATTCGAGAGGTCTACCCCGACCCAAATGCTTGTGGTGTTCCCCGTTACTTTGCTCAGTTCGATCATGACACGTTCATCATTGGGCCAACGCCCCGTGAGCCATACGCTGTTGAATTGCATTACTTCTATGAGCCGCCATCCCTGACAACGCTAGATGACGATGGGAAGACTTGGCTTCTTGAGAATGCCCCGAATGCTCTTCTGTTTGGTTCCCTGTATCATGGGTATCTCTATATGAAGGGTGATGCGGATATCATGGGCGGCTATGAGAAGAAGTTCTTGGAGGCAGTTGAAGAACTGCGGGTGATTGCTGAGGGCCGCAATCGGAAAGATAGCTATAGAAACATCGATAGCAGGATGCCCGTCTAATGGCCATTGTTCAATCTCTTCCGGTCTCGTTTATTCAAGAGCTTGCTTTAGGGCTTCACGACTTCTCGTCTCACCAGTTCAAGATTGCGCTTTATACCAGCGAAGCTGACCTGACCCCTGAGACAATGATTTATACGACTGATGAGGAAGTTGTCGCGCCGGGTTACACGGCAGGCGGCAATGACCTTATTGTTCAATATGGCATTCAATCAGGGTCACTGAGGATTAACTTCTCAGATGCTGTATGGCCTGCATCTCAAATCACGGCCCGTGGAGCATTGATCTATAATGCCACCTCTGATGATCGGGCCGTCGCTATCCTTGACTTTGGCTTTGACCGAAGGGGTGGGCAGTCTTTCACAGTCCAATTCCCTAATGTTGAGCCTATGAACTTTTTGCTGAGGCTTAGGACATAATGCCACCAGTTGATGACAATCCAACAAATCCATGGACGCCTATTTGCCCCCACAATGATTGGTATGGCATCCCTCTTGCTGTTGAATATGGCGGCACTGGCGTCACGACAATTGACGAACTGAAAGAACTTCTCAGCTATGGCCCGACCGGGCCAACTGGCGCAACAGGCCCACAAGGTCCAACAGGTCCAAGCGGTCCTGCCGGGAATGAAGGCCCTACAGGCGCAACAGGTCCAGTGGGTTCTACTGGCCCGGTGGGTGCAACTGGCCCAAGCGGTCCAGTGGGCGCGACCGGACCCGTAGGAGCCACCGGACCTGATGGCGACCTTGGCCCAACAGGCGCGACCGGACCAACAGGTCCAACGGGTCCAGCAGGTGATGTAGGGGCCACGGGGCCAACTGGCTCGACTGGACCTATAGGGGCCACTGGTCCAACAGGTGCTGCTTCAACTATCCCCGGCCCTACAGGTTCAACAGGCCCGGCAGGGAATACTGGTT
>JBANCZ010004013.1:0-11189 GCA_037040025.1 Sphaerogastrella javana | reverse complement strand
AGGGAGCCCCTGGTTTCATTTTGGTCACTTGACGTACTACGGTACGCCAACGTCAAAAATTAAAAAAAAAAAACATACGCACACGCACACTGTGTGCTATTTGTCTATGCTAAAAATAAATTGAAATTGCCCAAAAATATATATATAGATATATATATATATATATATATATATATATACCTAAATCTACATCTATATATAGCTATATCCATAGATTTTTAGCGAATAATTGTGCGTTTAAATTGGTTTCGTCTCGACTCACTAATTGCGGTTAGTTGGTCACTTTGTTTATGTTGCAATTACAAGAGACAGCAAAGAGTGCCAATTGAGTGGAAGAGAATGAGAGAAGAGAGAGATAGAAAGAGAGAGGGAAAGAAAGAAAGAGAGGTAGAGAGAGAGAGAGAGAGAGAGAGAGACAGAAAGAGAAAAAGACTGTATTTGCGCATTTTTAAGCTAGAGTGAGTTTTAATTTCTAATCTATGACTGTTTATCCCTGTAGAATTTCTTTTGCTTCATTTCTTGCTCTCTTTCTCTCTCTCTCTCTTTTTGTGTGTTGTGTTTTCTTTTTTCCTTTATATTTTTGCTCTATTTTTCCATTCCGTTGCATTTTTGCCGGCACAAAATTTAATTTGCCACAATTTGCCCTGCAGAGTTTGCTGCAGTTGGGCGTGTCCTGGTTTGCAAGTTGCAGCAACTGCAGCAAATGCTAAAATGCATCTTAACCACACAAACACACACACACAGAACAACTACAGCTTGTAGTTTGTATATATATATGTGTATATATATATAAATGATTCATATTTTATACCCCTTATGCATTAAGGAATGCCGGCATAGCTAAGCGTTGGCATTTTTTGATGTTATTTAAAATGTGAAAATGTTCTTTGATGGCAAAAGCAGAACAAATTTCTCAGTGTCTTAAGCGAGTTATACCCATTGATTTGAGTGTGGCATGCAGATAGATATAATATTAAATTCCATATATAAACTTCGAGAAATTCTATCAATCTATAATTTATATGAATCTATATTTAGACATCAATAATATTTATATCTTTTTGGCTGTGCATTGTTTTTATTTTTGTACAACTAAGCTTCTATTACAGCGTATCGTATCGTCGTTCATTTTCTAGTAAACGAAATTTTTGGTATATTTTTTTATTTTTGCTGCTTGCGTTTATTTCTTATTTATTTTTCATTTTATGCTCGGCTAGCTCACAGTTGCCACAGGCATATTTAGATCTACGATTGTTGTTTTTGTTGTAGTTGTTGTTGTTGCATGTTGCTGTTGCTTTTGCTGCTGCTGCAATTACTCTTGTGTTGTTGTGGTGCAAATTGTGGTGCCTGCTGCTGGCACCTTAAGCACTAATCTCTAAACTATAATTGCATTTAGATATGCTACATGGTGAAGGCTTTTGTCTGCAACTCACAGAAAAATCTTTGACTGAAACACACACACACGCACACACAGAGAGAGAATGATAGTCTGACACAGTCTGACAGCACTGACAGCTAGTCTGAAAGTCTGACGCTCTGGCATTGGGATCAAATGCGTGGCACCAAAGTTGGCGTCATGTGTGAGTTGTTGCCTTTTGTGGTGCAACGAATAACACTCACACAAACACACTCACTCACAAATATACTCACCAGAAAAAAAATGTGCTGAAAACTTGCAACCATTGTCTGAATGAACAAAACTGCAGCAAATTTTTTCAAAGGAGTGGAGGAAGTGGAGTAGGCATGTGGTATGGGTGAACGATGAGAGATGCGAGAGTTTATACAAACAGTAAATATGCGTGACAAAAACTTGCTCTTCCGGCCTTTTCATAAGCCCAACTTACAAAAAAAAATATGCAAAGAAAAAGTAAAATGGAAACCAACAAGCAGAGATCAAGGGAAGCAAATGCACAGTGAACTGAATGCAGCTGATGCGACCAAAGAGAGTGAGTGAGAGTGAGAGAGGGAGAGAGAGGAAAAGAGAGAGATAGAGAGATAGAGCGATAGAGAGAGAGGGAGGTGGTGGCGCATATGGATGGTAAGCTGGCCGAGTGAAAATTTTCAAACTAACTAGAAACCACTTAAGAGGCAATGTTCGTTATGTGTGTGAGTGTGTGTTTGAGTGTGTGTTGTGAGTGAGTGTGTGTGTTTGAGTGTGTACGTGTTGTGCATCTGAGCCAAGCAAGAGACAAAAGAAAACTGAACTATGAAAGCAGCATATAAAAGAAGCAATTCCTAGGAGATTGAAAGAGAGTAAGAGAGAGGGAGACAGAGAGAGAGAGAGAGCTAATGCATAGTTGGTTACTGCAAAGTGGCAGTGCTACACTGCAAAGAAAAAAGTGCTTAAGCTGTCATGAAGTGTGGCAGCATAATTATTATCCCACAAGTGACACAAGTTTTGCAATGAAATACTTATCAAGTTTTTTCGACATATATATAATAATATTTTAATTTCATATGATACCAAAACCTATTTAAATGAATAAGAGAATTTTATATGTTTAACGACAACATTTTAAATGTTTATTTAAAGAGCAAATTTTTCATAAATTGTAATCAATTTGTTTTGAGATTGAAAGTTTTGGCTAGAGAATAAAATATCTCTAACGATTGCAATGATAAACTGAGCGTGAATAAAATAAAATTACATAATATTAACAGACTATATAATGAGTTGCTCACTTTTGATAATAAATAATGAACTTCTGCTCGAAATGTTGCTTTCAAAACAGAAAGCATTTGGCAAAAATTGATTCAACTATTTGCATTTTCCTATGCTTATTCAACACAAAATTCGCAAAAGTTTTCCATTTGTGTGCATAGTTCAGAGTTCAAAATTGCACATTTACAAATACACACACAATATATATATACATACACAACATACATACATACACACACATACACACATACAAACCGAGCTGCTCTTTATGACAAACACTTGAAAAATTGCAGCGACACCTTTGATTTCTTGTGTTGCAACGCCGGAAAGTATGCTATAATATTTAGTTATATATATATACAAATATATTACTTCGTATATCGTATATAGTATATAGTATATAGTATACTATATGCAATGAATTTGACAAGGCATTTGGAACTCCATTTCTCATTTTGGCATTGTATAGAATGAAAAATACAGGAAATCCCCTGCCATAGAAAATATGAAAATGAATTTCCACTTACGTTTGGTAAATCTAATAGGGAAAATGTCTGTCGGAGCCTGTGCTTTAACGCTCAACGTATTGCTAATGCTATTTTCTATTTCAAGAGAGCACAGATAATTTCATTTGCAAACTCGCTGGGTTTTTGAAAGGTTTTTCCCTTAATTTTTCTTCTCATTTTCTTTTATTTTTTTTTTTATTTATTTTTGGCTATATTAAGCAAAGTTTGCTCAAGCAAATGCTGAGCAATAGTAGCGGAAGAGAGTCAGCAAAAGGCAGAAAGAGAGAATTGGAAACACAGAGAAAGAGAGAGATAGAGAGAGAGAGAGAGAGAGAGGAAGAGTGAGAGAGAGAGATAGTAAGAGCGCGAGTTAAAGTGAAAACCAATTTGTATTATTAATTATGCATATGCGGTTGCTGTGCTTGATGTTGGTGCTGCCATCAGATGTTGTTGCTGCTGCTGCTGCTGTTGCTATTGCTGTTGTTGTTGCTGCTGCTGCTGCTACTGCTGTTACCTCTTGATGCTGCTGCCACAGCTGCGGCTGGGTCTTGCCACAGCCACTGCCATATCCTCAGCCACTGCCACAGCTTCGGCTGCTCGTTGATGAAGTGCCTGAACGATAGCTGTAGCTGTAGCTGGTGCTCTTGAGGATTCGTTGGGGCGGCAAACAAAAATAAATGCGCTCCGTTAGCCAGCTCACATTGCCATAACAATAACAATAACAATGCCAACATCGACGTCAGCGTCAGCGTCAGCATCAGCATCAGCGCCAATGCCAGAGCAATTGTTGCGCTGCCAGATTCAACAGCAGCAGCAGCAGCAGTAGCAGCAACATCAGCTGCAATATGCAACGTACTAAAATCCTTCGCTTTTTCAAGGATAATGGAATATATTTGAGCCCTTAAAGAGCTGCTACATGCTCAACAAATACGACTACAACTGGCAACAACAACACTAACAACAACAACAGCAACAACAGCTAGATTCGCACTAACTACAACAACAGCAATACAAAGCCATGTTCTAAAAATACAAACGGTAAGTCGGACGTACATGCAGCTTAATGGGCAAAAGGCGACCAACAACAACAGCAACAACATCAACAACCACAGCAACAACATCAACAATGGCGACGACTGCGTCTACAATATTGATTGGAATATATACACAAATACACACACACTCACACTCACACACATACACATACAGCAGAATCGCACATTCGCAGCAGCAATGGCATTCACACAGCAAAAAGGGGACACATACACCATTACAGCTGTAGGGCATAAGCAGCAGCAGCAGCAGCAGCAGCAACAGCAGCAAACATAAACATACACAAGCAAACATAGAAGCACACACACATACATTTTCATATACATACACAGTCACACACACACAGACATACACACATTTATAAGGCACGCGACGAAACATTGCTCTTGCTGGCTGCGGCAAGCGTAAGCAAACAGTGAAACGAACAACAACAACAAAAACAGCAACAACACCAGCAGCAGCAACAACAACAACAACAACAACAACAACAACAACCGCAACAGCAGCAGCAGCAGCAGCAGCAACCAAATTCAGGCACACGCAAATGCTGGCAAGGCGGACAAGTTAAAGTGGATAATGGACACAGCTGTAGTTGTAGTAGTAGTAGTAGTTGCTGTTGTTGTTGTTGTTGCTGTAACAACAGTTGCTGTTGCTGTTGCTGCTGTTGTTGCTGTACGAAAAGCAAAGCAAGGGCAAAGGCAATGGCAAAGGCAAAAAGCAGAGCGCGCATCGAATGCGTATTGTACTGCTGCTGCTGCTGCTACTACTGCTGCTGTTGCTGTTGTTGTTGTTGTTGTTGCTTTGCTTTCAATTACCTCGCTCTCTCTCTCTCTTTCAGTTAGTTACTCTCCCGCTCTGGCACTTGCTTTGTCTTCGAACCAGCCAGCCATACACAGCAATACACAGTCGCCGCTCAATTCTATTTTTAGAAACGCGAGAGAGTAAAAACAACAACAACAACAACAACAAAAGCAATAAAAATACGAAGAGCGACGAGAGAGAAAGAGAGAGAGAGCTTAAAACAAAGAGAGCGCTTCGTTTTAAAAGGATACCAGCAGTGGTGCGACGTGGGGAGGGGAGGCATGTCGCAAGTCAAAAGGGCTGCAAAATCCCGTCGCATGTGTAAGGCCACTACAAATCCTCTAAAGCGCTGAGCCACTGGCATAGCCATCTCACTCGCACACACGCATGCTGGCTAGGCACTGTGCTGTGTCGTTTGCACTTGCTGTCTATGTGTTTGTTTGTGTGTGTATGTGTTTGGTTTGTGTGTGTGTTTGGTTTGTGTGTGTGTGTGTGAGTGCGAACGTAAATTGAGCGCATAAATTGTTTTAATTGCAGTAAACAATTGCAGCAACAAAAATAAAGAAAAAAAAATCAAACGAAAATAAAAAAAAAATGCGCAGAGGCTGCAAAAATAGGCAGCAACAGGGACAGACAACAACAGCAACTGGAACAACAGCAACAGCAACAACAATAGCAAATGTAAACGACAACAGCAGCAGCAGTTGGGCTAATAATGGCAGCAACATCAGGCAAAACAACAGCAACATTGGCAATTATTGTTGCTGCTGCTGCTGCTGCTGTTGCTCTTGCTGCTGTCGTTATTGCTGCTGCTCTTATTGCTGCTGTTGCTGTTGCTGTGGCAAGTTTTTCACATGAGCCGCAGGCAGAACATCAATCAAAAAGCGTTGACAGCGCTTCAGCTCACATATAATTTGCATAAAAAACTATTTACAATAATAATTACATAACGACAACAGCAGCAGCTGCAACAATAGCAACAGCAGCAACAAATTAACATAATTTTGAATGGCATTTTAGAAAAGTGGCTGCTGGATTTGTGCCACAGCAGCGGCAGCAAACAAACCCAACAACAACAAGAACAACGGCAACAACATGCACGGCAGCAACACACAGACAACGGCAACAGCAACGGCAACAACAGCAACAATGTTTAAAGTTTGCGCCTGTTTGGCGTTAACAAGCCACAGTCATTGCGTTTAACTAAGCGTGAATGTAAGTATGTGTGTGTATGTGTGGGTATGTGTTGGTGTTGTTGTTGTTGTTGTTGCCAGCAGTAACATTGTTGCTAAAATGATTTTGAAAAACCATCAATAACTCAAATATAATGACAGTTTTCCACTTGTTGTTGCCATCGACAAGGGTAAACGCAGCAGTGGGAGAGCTTAAGCGTGTGTGTTTGTGCGAAAGAGAGAGGAAGAGAGAGAAAGTGCGAGATAGGGGGAGAGGGAAAAAGGATTGGTGGGGCTTAGTGTTGGAAAAAGGCAGTCAAGCAGGCAGCCCGTAAGTGGGGCTAAATGGTTGAATAACTTAAACCAGCTTGCTTGTATAAGGTTGCCCCATAGTCAGCGGCAAACACTCATACACACAAACACACACACACACACATATATATATATACATCGTGTGCTTGATGTGATGTTATGTAATGTAATAACGTCAATCAAATTTGAAAAAAAAAGAGCCTGGCCAACTATTTGAAAATCAATTTTCATGCCAAGCTCTGGCAGAGTAAGAAGAGAAGAAAGAATGAATGAAAGGAGGCAACAGCCTAGCGTAAGCGTAGGGGAGGGGGGACAGGGTAAGTTGAAAAGCATGGAAAGCAGATTTCCATTGCTGCCTAAGTAAATATATATATATATATATAAGTTTTTGCAGATTGTTGAGCCGAAGGGAAAGTTGCGTTGCTTAATGTAGCAGAAGGCCATCTAAACTAAAGTGTTACGCTCTAAGCCATGACTAGCGGAATATTCGCAATATATACAATATTTTTTTTCTCTTCATCTAACGGCTAACAGCAAACCACAACAAGCAACCACAATAACAACAACAACAACAAAAACAGCAAAAAAAAGCTCATGAAAGCAACAGCTAAGACGCACAAAATAAGTTTCTTATCTGTCGCTTATTCTACTTTAAAAAAAAAAGAAAAGAAAAGGAGTAAGGCAATAAAAGGGAGTGCAAGAGAGAGAGAGAGAGAAAAATGAGAATGAAAGAAACTTGTTGGACTATCAAAAGATCAGCGGAAAATGTCAAGTTATTGGGGTTAATCTGCATTTAATGGTGCATCAGCACTAATTGAAATTTTAAACAAAGTGCGAAAAGCTCATTAATAATCGTTTGGCCGAAGCGAAAAACTAAAAAAAACTCTTTGACTTGGATCAAGTTTATAATGTTGTTAGAGTTGAGGAGCAACTAAATTGCATATTTTAAGCTGCAGCTGACTTCGGACTAATCATTTATTATTTTCATCAAGTTGAGCTTTAAGCACAATTTGATTCGATTGCTTAAAGCTTTAATGTACTTGCATAAATGGCGCGCTTTATTTTATACATTTTATGGTTTCAAAGTTACTTTTTTTTTTGGTAAAACGCGAATAATAATTTCCATTTCGAATACAAATTTGCAATCTCAATAAAATAGAAGCTATTTTCCATATGCATATATACAGTCGTAACTCGTAAAATGTAACATCTGTTTGACAACTATAAAAATAAATATGGAAAATATGGAAAAAACATATCGAGTATTATTTGAACCATTAGAAAAATAAATAAAAAGAAAATATTCGACTATGGCGCAAGCGGCGCATGGGTTGTATGAGTTATATATATTATTTGATGTTGTATTACTCGACTCGACTCTCATACGCCTCGTATGCCGGGGCCCGCACTTGAAGGGCATTTGAGCGTCAACGACAGGACTGCATTTGATTTCGCATCATGTTTTTTATTGCGGTTGGGGCACCCTGTTGCTTGCCCCCCCCCCCCCCTTCCTGCTGCTATAGAAATACATTCTATCGATGAGGAAACATTTGCTTTTGCAGTGGCAAAGAGAGAAAAGGAGAGCGAAAGAGAAAGGGAGAGGGAGAGCTGGAGAAAGAGAGAGATAGAGAGAGGGAGAGCGGGAGCACTTGAAGCGGCAAGCGCTGAATTGACAAATTGATGGATGGTTCTCGTTGCATGTCCATGGTTATATGATGTATTATTATGCGAAAGGCAAAAGTTTGCCACTGCCACCAGCAGCAGCAACATTTACAGCAGCAGCAGTAGCAGCAGCAGGAGGCAAACTACATTCATTCACTACTCAAAGTTGTTGCCGAGTCAGCGATGCGCAACGGTCACCTAAGTGTTTTATTAGCCCTCAAGTTTGAGGTTTTTGTGGCCAGTGACTTGATTGTCAGTTCGTTGATTTTCTGCTCTCTTACAACATTCTATTTATTTTATATATGTAGTATAGTATAGTATAGATGGAGTATTCAATGTATGCTTTTTATATATATAGTTTGATTTATATGTTTTGGTGTTCAAGCAAATGAATTGAACGAGTTAATGGACGGGATCTGCAAAGAGCTTGAACTCTATTGAACAACTGTAGCTTAAAGCTAGAGTTAAACATAATAAAGAGTAAGACATTAGGCAAAACTTTAATATCAATGAAAGGGGATAATTGTCCCATAAGAATTGTAGTCTCTATCTATATGAGAAACCGCAAAAACTAAGCATTTTAAAGCTTTGAGCTTTGTCTCTTTTCATGTCAATAGAATGCAAATCTTTTAAGGGCTTTCTCAAGTTTTATTTGGTATTTACATTTCGAATAATGCTGTAATTTAATGTGTTTCAAATTGACAGAGACAAATGCTAATTGTCGCTTTGGCTAAACACTCAAATGTGTTGAATGTGACTCAAATTCATATGCCATTTGCATTCACAAATGAAAAGTAGCTGTAAAAATTGTCTCAATGCTTGCAAATAAAAATTTGCTTTTTGTGGCATGCAAATACGAGAATGGAAATGGAAATGGAAATGTAAATGTAAATGGTAAAAAACCAACAAAAAGAAGCAGAAGAGAAAACAATGAGTGGGTAAAGACAAAATGAAAATGATTTCAGTTGAACTGTGGAGTGCATAAAATCCAGAAATTAATGCAGCAGCACGTTTTGTCCATTAAGCTGCGTTGAGCTTCTGCTATACTGACTTTTTGCCTTTTCTCCCTTACGCTCTCTAGTTCCCTCTATCTCTATCACACATGCACATGAAACGACACCTGCTCTCTCGCTCTCTTTTCTCTCTGTATCGCTCACTCTTAGAAAGTGCAATTGGCACACAAGAAAAGTGTTGTGTAAACATGTGTTAAACTGCCACTAGCTGCTGCTGCTGCTGCTGCCGCTGCTGTTACTTCAAACTTGCAACTGCCACTTGGCCAAGTCATGTGGCGCTGCCAAGGATTGCCACGCCCAGCATCAATGCAACACTGAGCCTTTGCTTTTGTTTGCAACTTTCAACTCTTTTTACTCTTTCTATTCTTTCTCACTCTCTCACTGCCTCTCTCTCTCTCTCTCACCATCTTTCTACTATTAGCAGTCGCAGTCAATGTCCTGCTGCTGAGCAATGAGTGTCCTGCAGCTGCCCCTTTGGGAGAGCAACTGTGCTTTGTGGTCGCTTGAGTGGCCTTAATATTTTCAGCTGACGTTTGCCGCTTTCTAATGAAAGGCGAGTCTTTCTACTCTACTTCCATATTTTTTCATTTTCATTTGACAACTATGTCTACTTGTACCCTGTATTGCTTTGCTTGAGCTGGGTCATTTGCAGAATTGGTTGAAATTTTTTTAAATTATTTCATACTTTGCTCTTTATAAGCTACTGGATGCCTGTTGCGTTTGTAGCAAAGATCACACTACTGCAGCATTGCTACTACTTATGCATTTTTATGTACTTCAGTTGCAGCTGCAGCTTCAATTGCTAGCAAGCATTTGACTTTGGACAGGTTTTTTGAAATTAAACAGACACCAGACACAAGTATAAAAAGACGGACAAATGAAGAGAGAGAGAGAGAAAAGAGAGAGGGAGAGATGGGTTAGGGTATAAAATAAGTGACGGAGCAAGCGAACCAAGGGCTGGTTGGGAGTTTTACTGGCTGCAATGACAACTGGCGACACTTGCACTGCCAGTCGAGTCGAGTCAACTCGAGTCGAGTTATTTATGGAGCAAATAAACGAGTTCATTTAGCTAATGGCCTCATAGCCTACTGCACTCACGAGAGGCTCCTCCACTACAACTACAGTTACAGCTGCACTACTCAAGCAGCTGCTCAAGTACTGTCCCATCTCTCTACCTTAACTTCCCCTCAATCCACAACTCTCTACCCTCACTCCATACCATTACTCCCACTCCAACTAACTACCTGCCCTGCCCCTACAACACTCACACTTAGCGCCCATTACTTTACTCGTTCTAGCTCTGATGCTATGTTAACCACAAAAGGACAACGTCTGCTAAGCCATAACAGACATGAAATATATTTTATACACACACACACACACACACACACACACACACGCACACACACTCACAGACTGCCATTGAGAGTGAGATTGTGACTGAGACTGAGACATTTCCCTGCGTTTAAGCAGCTAAAATGCCAAAGTCAAAAAAGTTTTGCATACTTTCATAGAGCTTTTGTTCCATGTGTATTTTGTCAAATGTTTTTTTTTTTTTGTATTTTTTGCTTTAACAACAACCCCCAAAAATTCGAGTGTACTGTTCTGTACTGTACTCTACCTTCTACTGCTGCTGTTATGTGTATTCCACTTCCTGTGTATCTATACGTTTGTCTGTCCGTCTGTCTGTATTTCTCAGTATGCTTGTCTTTCTGTATGTGTCCGTCTGTTTGTCTTTCTGCCTTTGGATTATCGTTCCCATATGTGTGCTACGTATCTGGCAGCTAAACTCTGAGCAACAGTTTAATCAAGCAGCTCGTAAATATACGAGCCAAAGAAACCGCAAAACAAGCGGCAAACCATTTATAAGTGTATACACACAGATAAACACTCACACATACATATAAATTAAATATATATATATATATAAACATATATTTGTCTTTTAAAATTGTCATAGATAAAAAGTTTCTCAGCTGATTAAAGCTTTAATGATTGGATTTACAGC
>JBANCZ010004012.1:0-11189 GCA_037040025.1 Sphaerogastrella javana | reverse complement strand
ACTTTTCCGCTTTTTCTCTCTCTCTGCGCTGTATTACTCTTTCTCTCTCTCTCTCTCTCTCTCTCTCTCTCTCTCTCTCTCTTATACACCCTTCTTCGTTTCGCCTTGCGGTACTTTTATCATTTAGGCTTTGTTTTCTCTACCTGACATCAAGGGGCGCAGAGGCGTAGTTGAACTTTCGCCTTAAGCCTAGTCGGGCCCAACGGGCCTGGTCAGGCATATTCGGTTAAGCAGTGTTTAACGGGAACATTTTTAGATTATTCTTATTAAATTTAATTAATTTGTATACCACATATATTTTAATATTTATATTATTTTTATTCTTCTACTAAACCATTTACCTTTTACCAAGTCTTGTCCTATGATAGTGCTCCATAAAATAAAATCTATCAGATCTATTTAAGCCGTAATCTTTTATTACGTTGATCTGTTATAAATTTTAAAATTAATCATCATTTAGGTAAATAGTCAGAGATTGCTTAATCCATAGATAGAAAACTAAATATCGACCAGATAAGTTGATACTCTTAAAATGCTTATGTTGATAAGAAATGTCTGGCTGTCTGCGGGTGTACTTTCGACCCGATCGTACGATTAGCATGAGATAGTCATAATGCAGTCCCGCTCTCTAAGACGCATACGCACGCACACACACGCACACACACGCAGTCGACCTTAGCCACCTGCTGTGAGTGTCCGCGCCGGTACGTGCCCTTTTCGACTGCATTCCCCTTAGACCTAACCACGAAATGAACGTACGTACGAACGTGACCTTACACCGCAGTCCATTCATAAAGGTCAACACACACACACACACACACACACACACATTCATACCAAATTATGTTACAGATTCCGTGTGAACGAAAGAAAAAAAGAGAGAAAGAGAGAAAGAAAGAGAGAATGACAGAGAGAGAGAGGTAGGTACGTCTGTCGGTTGGGTCTCTTATTCCTTTGATGCTGTGTTTTGTCTGCTCCCTTTTGACTGTTCATCTTCTGATTGGTATTGGAATTGGAATTTTTAATGTTTCCTCAATGGGCTGGCTTTTAAGCATGCTTCCATAATGTCCGGTTCCCAGTGTAAATGGGGTGTGACATGTAAACGGCACGTTTCGTATCAGTTTTCAATTGAATAGGCAATATAGTTATTAGTCAATAAGTACTTTATACTTCGAATGCCTTGCTTTATTCTTATCTTCAGTCTATTTTCCTCTTTTACCACTTTCAGTTCCCAATCAAATGAACGCCAGTTCCTCAAGGACTTTATTAGCGGCGCACCCGGCTCGTCGGGTGCACGCCTTGCCGCGTGGCTGCAACCGGAGTCGCGACTGGATCCCAACAAGTGTGTATTTTGCCCATCCACCCCCTCTTACTATATAAACAATCGCCTCTCTCTTTCGCACAGATGTGAGCTAAATACGATAACGGAGCCCTTGCGTTATGGCTGGCCCACACAGGTAACAGTCAGTATACGGGATCAGTATGGCGATGCGGTGCTTGTGCCGGAGCTTAAGGTCGAAATAAAGGCAATACCAACGGGACCCGATCGCAGTGGCAGTGGCAGTGGCAGTGGCAGTGGCAGTGGTAATTTGAAGATGCGACGCACCTCTTATGCGGAGGATGTTGCCTATGGCATAGGTAGTGGTGCGGGTGGTCAATTGGGTGGCATGACACCGCCGCCACGGCTCAACTATGAGGTGACGACCAAAGAGAAAATGTGCTTCAAGGCTATCACATTCATGAAACCCTATACCAACTACTCGTTTGAGGAGCTACGCTACAGCAGCCCCGTGCAGACGCGCACCACGGAAACGCTACACGCCCAGGACATGGAGGACGGTACGTTTAGTGTGCATTGGACACCCAACTCTGTGGGTGGATATTGTCTCGCTGTCACTATCGATGGCATACCACTAGAGGAGGTTTACCGGGTCGAGGTGAAAGAGGGCGTGCTACCGCCACCCACACAGCGTGCCAATTCTACACGTCGACCGCAGGCGCCAAGCAAATTGAGACGGTTTCAGGCGCGGCACAGCAGTGGCTTGCGCATACGGTCACACCCGACGCTGCAATCGGAACAAGTGGGCGTGGTGCGGCTGGGCGGGGTCATCTCGTTCATCGATGAGATCGAGAATGATGACGGCATCTGGCTGCGCCTATCCACAGAATCCATACGGCAGCACTGCACCATGGGGTGGTATCCCACAGAGGCCTGGTGTCTGCAATTCAACCAACATTTGGCGCGCACCCTATTACTGCCGGTTAGTGATGCAAGCTCCGCGACAACGGCAGCATCAGCTGCAGGTAAGTCCCTGGCTAGCGGAAGCAGCGCTTCAAGCCCTGTTGGCAGTCCAGTGGACAGTCCGTGCAAGCTCTTCGAATCGACAGAGATTGCCTTGGGCACAACAGCAACAACTGCTGTTGCGCCCACTAGCAACACAGCTACAGTTGCTGATGCCGCAACAACAACAACAACAACAGCAGTAGCGATACCAACGGCCCCAGTCGCTGCTGCCTCTACAAATCCTTTTCTGCACATGGAGCCGGAGCAGGCGTCCTCAGTATCGACCAGCACGGAGCTGTTGCCGGTAAATTTGGGCAGCGCAATAGCCGGCGTGGTGGGTGGTGGTGCCATCAAATTGCAGGCACTGCAAAAATGGTTCAAGGGTGATGCACTCGAGGGTGCACAGGCCCAATCACCGCCAGCACCAGCGCCGGCAGCAGCAGCCGCACCATTGGCAGCCGTATCTGTGCGCGAGCTGGTGCGCGCTATGGGCGGACAAGAGTCACAGCCAGCCCAGCAGTCACAATCGGCCCAAGCGCCAACGCCTGCACGTGGTAATGGCAATGGCAGTCGTCTGGGTCAGGAGACGGAGCACGGCGAGCCCCAGTTGGACTTTGATATAGCCAGCATGCGCCGCATTAACTTTACGGCGAGTCAAACGGCTGCACTGCTCTCCACACCCAAGCATACACCTAGACGAAGTGCGGCCGCACAAGAGCTGGCTCAGCTAGAGGATGAGCTAAATCTGCTGCAGATAACCACAACGACAACGACAACAACAACGACAGGTACTGGCAACAGTGAGCAGAGTGAGCTAGAGATAGACATGGACCAGGTAACTGATGTTACCTCAGCAGGAGCAACTACAACGGCAGCTACAAGTGTGTCAACGATAGCGGGTGTCGCCACAACGACAGCTGGTGTTGCCAGTGGCAGCTCGGCTACAGTGAGCAGCATCACCACCGCCGCTACGAAACGCATCGGACCCATTAAGCGCGCGATGCCGCCTTCTTTCGCGGAGAGCATACGTGCCGTATTTGCCGCCCTGCTGTGGCATGAGGGTGTTGTGCACGACGCCATGGCGTGTGCCAGTTTCTTGAAATTCCATCCGGGTCTGCCCAAGGAAGGCGCCACCGTTGTGACGCGTCGCGATGCCAGCGATGCGCGACTACAGCTATCGCGTGAGCAAAAGGCACAGCAGCGCCACTCGGTGGAGGTGGCCAATGCCGGACATTACCTGAACATACGTCCATCGACCCTGGAGACCCTGGCGAAGAGCGGTAACTGCTCGCTGCACAATCGCAGTAAGCACCGCAAGCAGAACGGTGTCGGTGCCGACGAACAAGCACAGGGGCAGCCATTGCAGGCGCTGCCGGAGATGGTGAGCGTGTTGCCGCCAGCATTGCGCTGCCTGGTGTATCTTTGGGAGCAAATCTGTGCTGGTTGCGTGCACATTGTGCAGTCGAATGCTCTGGAACAGCGACTGCTCTCACCCGGCGGCAGGGATGCCAATGGTGAGCTGGACGCCAAGGATTCAAAGAGTGGCAATGGCAGCGATCTGGCCCTGGACAAGGATGCCAGCAAAAGCAAGTGCAAACGTAAGAAAAAGGATGATGGCAGCTGGTGTGAAATCTGTGAACTCTTTCTGCCCATGCCCGTCACATATCATATGCGCATTGCCCATCCCGGCTGTGGGAAATCGGCCAAGGGCAAGGGCTATAACTCAGTAGGCATCTTTTGCGAGGGATGGGCGGGCAACTGTGGCGAAGGCGGCAAGGGTGCCTCCAGCTGGTTCCTCATGTGCGATGTCTGTCGGGAGAAGTACCTGGTCAGTAGTCGAAGCACCAACAACATCAACGCAGCTGCTCAACAGACCAGCAATTCAGGTAGGATTACTAGATTAATTCTCCAAAATTTGCCCATACTTCACTTTATTCTTATGTTCCGATTGTAGAATGTTCTCCATTCGATGTAGGTCATTCCCTTTCTTTCGATCATCATATGTTTCTCTTAAATATCTTTGAACCGTGCTCTGACAACCCTAATCTCTATTTGTCCTGCTACTTCTACAGCCACTGAAATGAACCTGTTTGGGGTAAAAACAACGACGCTGATAGCAAACGCCGAGGTTTATACCACCATGCGAGAGAATGCCACATTCCTGCTCGAACTATGCTCATCCTCCTCGAGCAGCAGTCTGCCAAGTGGCAGTGGCCAGGCCAATGTGGGCCAGAAACGATCGCCACAGCAACAGATGACGGTGCCAATGCCGGTCGTCATTGAGCATCAGCATTTGGGCATGCCCGACCTGAATTTGAGCAATAAACCGAGCACAAGTCGCGCCGATTCGGCGCGTAGCAGTCGGATTGGACGTTTGAGCGGCAAGTTTACGCCGTTCCGTAAGAGTTTTGTGGGCGTGGCACCGGCAACGCCTGATAATGTGTGGCTTGCTCCAGAGAGTTTTGCGTGCCTCGAGTGTCTTGGCACCGCCGGACACGAGGATTTGCCCTATGAAATGTTAGGACTGGGCTCCAATGCCAATGAGAATGGCTATGATCGGGTTAGTTCATGTTGCATACACACATACTAATATAGATACTAATTTAAACTATGTCGAAATTTCAGCCACTATCGGAGATCTCGTACGAGTCATGTGAGCCAAACAACTATGAGGTGATGTCTGGTTCGCTGGCGAATGCCCCGAACACCGGCAACTTATCCAAGTTTCATCGTAGCTATTCCATGGGTCAGGGATGGGCAGCCGTGGCACAGCAGCAGCAGCAGCAACAGCAACAGCAACAACAACAGCAGCAACAACAGCAACAGCAACAGCAGCAACAGCTACAACAACAACAGCAGCAACAACTGCAACAGCAACTGGATGCACAGCCCAAGGTGATCTATCGCAGACGCAACAATTCCACAAGCGAGGGTGATGGCTCCCTATTAATATGCTATCCCTCGGAGCATTTACGTCGCCTGGTGCCGACCAAGCTGTTGGCCAGCGTATCAGTGTTGCCACATGATTCCAATGCGGCAACAACAGCCACCGATGCCAAGGAGCAACAGGCGGTTAGTCCGACGCCGGAACAAAACAGCGCTCTGTTGACACGACCCGCCATGGCGTTCATGACACAGAAACATGAGCTGGAACGTTTGCGTGGCGCGATGCGGCGTAGCCTGCGCATTGCGGCATGCCGCATCTACGCTTTGCAGGCGCTCAATTGGCTGCTGCGGAGCGTTACCCAAGGCGTATGTCTGCATGATCTAATGTGGTGGTTCGTCAGTTCGTTGTCCGTGAGCAGCATGGAGCTGGTTGAGGGCAAATTCGAGGATGCCGCTGAGGTGGCGCTGGAACATCCGGTGGCCTATACACAAATTAGTGGACGTTTCGCACATTTGATCACACAATCGCTACACGTGTTGCTGCAATCTGTTGCGGATTTGACGCTGCATTTGCCATTGGGCTCGCCGTTACAGCGTGTGGCCATACAATGCTTTGGCATACGTTTCCGTCAGGCGGATCATCAGTTTCTGCACAGCTCCCACGTTTTTGGCAACATTTCGAAGATACTTTCCAAATCGGACGAGCAGAACGATGCACTGGCCCTGTCCACCCTACAAGCGGCCAACACCAATAATGAGCTACACTGCGATGCCGAGCATAATATAGCTACGACAAGCAATCAACTGAATCAGTTTAGTTTGAATCAGGTGCCTGGTGCCAAGGTCATCTCCTATACGGATCTGGCCGGCATGTTTGAGGTCACGGTATCCTCGCGTCCAGCCATGGCAGAGTCCCTTACGGACAATTCAACGGAGACATTCTGGGAAAGCGATGAGGAAGATCGCAACAAATGCAAAATTATCGAACTATCCATGAGCAAGCTCATCTATGCCTGTAAATTTGTGCTCGTACATATCGATAACAGTCGCGATATACAGGTTGGTGTACACACTCTACTTATAGTTTCGCTAAGCCTAATATCACACTCTATAGTTTAGAATAGTCGATACCACATGGGTATAGTCGCTACCGTACTACCGGTATTGACCGTCGCATTGTTACAAATGTCTTCTATCTTTATTGTTGCAGAACAAGGTGCTGAATGTGGTATTCTATGCGGGTCAATCACTGGGTGATACGAACCTTATCAAGTCCGTCGATGTCGACCAGAAGGCATGCATCTGGATAGCGGCGAAGGTAACCGATGAGAGCAGTACGCACTTTCGCTTGGAATTGCACGGGCCAGAGAATACGTTACGTGTGCGTCAGATCAAATTGCTGGGTTTGCCCAGTTATACGGCAGGTGGCGCTGCTGCTGTTGTGGGACATGAGGAGTCCCACTGTAGTCAGCACCAGCCAAGCAACAATTTGCGTCTGTCCCATGCGGCACGCATACAGCAAACGATCTGCGAGGCGGAAACACTGCGGGTATTTCGATTGATAACGGGTCAGGTCTTTGGCAAGCTCATCAGCAATGTGGGCAGTGATGCGCTGGCACCCACAACATCCAGGACGACGACGGGAGCGCCAACGACGATGACGACAACGGGCGATGCGGATTCGCTGGATTTGCGCGAGCATATGGTGGGCATATTGTTCTCCCGCAGCAAACTCTCACATTTGCAAAAGCAGGTCATTGTGCACATAGTGCATGCCATTAAGAAGGAGGCTCAACGCGCCAAGGAGGACTGGGAGATGTCGAATCTAACGCAGTTGCTCAAGCAGCAACCACAGCAGGCACAGCCTGCTATGTTGCCACCAGCACCAGCATCATCTGAATCAGAACGTTCTCGTGCACCGGACACGTACTGCTTTGAGATGTTGAGCATGGTGTTGGCTCTATCCGGCAGCGTGGTCGGACGTTCCTATCTGTCGCAGCAGCATGGTCTGCTCAGAGATCTGCTGGGTCTGCTGCATACCGGTAGTGATCGTGTGCAGCGCCAGGTGACGGCGCTTCTCCGTCGCATACTGCCCGAGATCACGCCCGAGAGCTTTGCCGAGCTGCTGGGTGTGCAACGTTTGCCGCCCGCCGACTACAGCATAGCGCATCAGAGTGGTGCCGACTTCGACATGAGTCGTCTGGGCTTGCTGGACATCTTTCTGGGCGTTATTGCGAAATCGCTGCAACTGCAGATCAAAGTGAAGACCAATAATGCCAATGGTGGCAATGCAAGCGGCACATCCTCGGCAGCTACAACTACAGCGACAGCAACAACAACGGCCGGTGGCTCCAAGTCCGGTCAGTCAGAGAAGACGCCAGCATTTGTGCGACTATGCAGCTCACTGGATCTATCCGTACAGCTGCTGCGCACCAAAGGCGCACAAAGCCAAGCCGACGCACAGCAAAAACAGCAACAGCAGCCCTGCAGCAGCGGCAGCGGCAGTGATCCGTTTCGCTTTGATGCGCCCATACCGAGCGTTAAGAAGGAGCATTCGAAACGTAATCTCAATCAGCGTTGGTTCCTCAACGGTCTTATATCCACCAAACAGGCGGAGAGCATCATTGGACTCATACGTGATCTGGCGAGCGTAAGTCTAACGTTCCCTTCACCATGTATTGCATAGACTATATAGGTTTACACCTACATTTTTTCTCTGATCAGGGCAAACTCAGCGAGAAATGGTCGCAAATCACCAAGGCAGCCATTGCGGAATCTGTGCTAAATCTGACACGTCTCGATGAGGTCTATCGCACGCCCGAGCACTGCACCAAGACGGCCACACTGTGGCTGGCGCTGGCCAGTCTCTGTGTACTGGAGCGTGATCATGTCGAGAAGCTATCGTCAGGTCAGTGGTCAAAGCTCTGCGACACACGACCCATGTGCAGTAATCACGATGACGGCGAAACGGCAGCCATCATACAGTGTGAGACCTGTGGTTCCCTCTGCGGTGATTGTGATCGTTTTCTGCATCTTAATCGCAAAACGCGGACGCACAAGCGCACAGTAAGTGATCAAAATGATGAATCATATAATATATCTTACTATAATATAATTGTTCGTTCTGTACAATTAATAGGTATGCAAGGAGGAGGAGGAAGCGATACGCGTGGAACTCCACGAATCCTGTGGACGAACGAAACTCTTCTGGTTGCTCGCCCTCGCCGATTCGAAGACTTTGAAGGCCATGGTCGAGTTTCGGGATGGCAGCCATACCATCATATCGGGACCACAGGAGGCAGTCGGACGCTGTCGTTTCTGTGGCCTCACTGGCAATTCGGGTCTGCTCGAGATTGGCAACGTCTGTGCGGATGCGCAGTGTCAGGAGTATGCCTCGAATTCCTGCCTCAAGACCAAATCGTGTGGTCATGCGTGCGGCGGTGTGGCCGGGGAAGGCAAGTGTCTGCCATGTTTGCAGCATGTGTGCCATGCGCGAGAGAATGAACTGGCCGAGGAGCTGCGCGATCCGAAGTTAACCCAGGATGCGGACGACATGTGCATGATCTGTTTCGTTGAGGCGCTCTCCTGTGCGCCCTCCATACACGTAAGCCCATCACTCAGAGCTCTAAACATATTTAAATCTATATGTATCATTCGTTCACTTCTCCAGTTGGAATGTGGTCATGTGTTTCACTATCATTGCTGCAAGGCGGTGCTGGAGAAGCGCTGGAGCGGTCCACGCATCACCTTCGGCTTCTCATTGTGTCCCATATGCAAGGCGGACATACAGCATCCACTGCTAATGGACATACTGGAGCCCATCAATGTACTCAAACAGGATGTGAAGCGAAAGGCGCTCATGCGGTGAGTAAAGCAACCCTTACGCTTGTTATGATGTCTATAGGATCCTACAGAAGGTCTGTGTTGTGCAACCTCTTTCTGGAATTCGGGTTTCTATAGATAGAGATCGCTGTCAGGGTTATGCCTAAACTCAAGTTTATTTTTCTAAACTAATTTTTTCAATTCTCGCCGTTTAGTATCAAATACGAGGGCGTGGTCAAGGATACGGATAGCAAGGATGTGACCCAATTGGCCATGGATCGTTATGCGTACTACGTGTGCTTCAAATGCCAGAAGGCCTACTATGGCGGCGAGGCGCGTTGCGATGCCGAAATCGGTGAAAAGTTCGATCCCGAGGAGCTCGTGTGCGGCGGCTGCTCCGATGTGGCACGAGCACAGATGTGCCCCAAGCATGGCACCGATTTTCTAGAGTACAAATGCCGCTACTGTTGTTCGGTGGCGGTGTTCTTCTGCTTTGGCACCACACACTTTTGCGATACGTGCCACGATGATTTCCAGCGTCTGACGAACATACCAAAGACCAAATTGCCGCAATGCCCCGCCGGGCCCAAGGCCAAGCAACTGCTGGGCGATGAATGCCCGCTGCATGTAATGCATCCGCCCACCGGTGAAGAGTTCGCCCTTGGTTGTGGCGTTTGTCGCAATGCGCAAACGTTTTAGCAACAGCGCAAGCAGCTATATTTACCGCTGCAGGCGGACTGGGATCGCGACGAAGAGGATGAGGAGGAGGAGGAGGAGCAGGAATTGGATGAGCCAGAATTGGAGGAGCAGGAACTGGAACAGCTTAAGCAACTAGAACAATGGGTAGAGCAAGAGCAACGAAAGGAGGCGGCAGAAAAACAGATAGAGAAGGAACAGCTGTAGAAGAGGAAGAATCAGTAGCTGAAGAAGCAGGAACGGAAGAAGGAACTGATAGCAGCGAAAGGGTAGAGCAGTGGAGCAATACGAGCTTCAGAAACAAGAATCAAAATGTACGAATTGGAAGAGCAATACGACAAAAGAAGAAGTCATGAAAGTTGATGCAGCTGGAGCAGCTATAGAACTCTATGGGAACAGAACTAGTCGAAGGAACAGGAACAGAACTCAAACTCAAATCAAGTTGAAGAATTAGTCACATTTGCATATACATAAAGAAATATATATATATATATATATATAGAAATAGAAAAGAAAAATACAAAATCGCAAACCAAAAGCAAAACCAAAAAACAAAAAAAAAAAAAGTAAAAGCAAAAATTAGGCATAAATTAAATAAAAAGAAATTTGTGTAATATTTTTTTTTATTATTATTATTATTATTATAAATAACATAATTGTGCAAGAAGTTACCAAATGTTTAGCTATATGTATTTATTTATTTATTAAATATTTTATTTATTTATTTATAAATATATATAATTGGAATTGTAATCTAAATGAAGAGAGCGAAGTGAAAGATGTCAAAGAGGATGAGAGAGACAAACGGAGAGAGAGTGAAGAGAGGAACTGGGAGCGAAATTTATATGTAAACCCACACACATACACACACACACACGCGTATATATAAAAAAGATATATAAATATATATAAAAAAGTATATATATGTATACTCTTAAGTAGTAAAAAGATAGAGCAACTATTTATACAAGAAATGCAAAACATTTTTTTAGATGTGAAAATGATTGATGAATGCGATTCGAATTCGAAGCGATATTGAAATTGAAATGAAGATTGAGATTGAGTGGCATAATGCAATATTATTTGTAATACTCACTGATTCGAATACATACCAATACATATATATATATATATATAGAGTTATATATATATAAAGAGATATATATATGCATGTATAGTGTATGGAAGAGCAAAGAAATTTATCAAAATTATATATTTATTATTAATGTGACAACAACAAATAACAAAACAGAAAACATTGTAATTATATTAAATGAACAAAAAAGGAAGTTGAAGAAATAAATTGGAAATTCAAGCACATTAACTCACCAACAATTTGTTCTCTATTGCAATCGGGTGTTTGCGACTGCCTGGTTACGGCGAGTGCAAGGTGTCTATGCAAGAACTATTTGCATCCATTCGCATGTATGTATCACTTGGAGTGATATCATTAATCGAAGGCGCCACGGGAACGGCTATAAGGGGTGCCGTGGCAAGATCA
>JBANCZ010004011.1:0-11195 GCA_037040025.1 Sphaerogastrella javana | reverse complement strand
TTTCAGTCCACCCGGCTTATTGAAACGCACAATTAATTGTTATAAATATGTGTGGACTTACTTAAAAGCGTTTAATATTTAATCAACGCGTAAGTATGTGTGACATTAATTTTAGCAGTAGTCCCACATGTTGCATTGCAGTCACTGAGCATCGTAAACACTTGTTGATATGACAAATTGAATAAACAATATATACGTACACACATACGTACGTGTGCAAGTGTGTATCTCATACATACAAATTTGCTAAATACTTTAATTATTTATCAAGTGTTTATGAGGTTTTGCAACTAGCAATTATGAAGTATGTGCATTTTTGTAGATAAACCAATGTACCCGAGCTGAACTGTTCATTACGAACTCAGGCTTGATCAAACATGGTTAACGTCACGGAGGATGTTTTTGCCAGCGCCGCAGTGGATCCGTTCACAAAGAAGACGGGGCCAATACGTCGCTTTACGCTGAGCAATGAGGAGCAGATGACCGTGCAGATACTGACGCTGGGGGCCACCATTAGCAGCATAAAGGTGCCAGATGCTCATGGACATGTGGAAGATGTGACGCTTGGATTTGATGATTTAGCTGGCTATCAAAGTACACAGAATCCTTATATGGGTGCTACTGTGGGTCGTGTGTGCAATCGCATAGCTAATGGACGTTTTGTGCTAGACGGCAAAACTATTGAGGTGTCTCGCAACAGGGAAGGATTTCAACTGCACGGCGGCTTTGTCGGATTCGATAAAGCGCACTGGGAAGTTGTAGATGTGTTGTCCAATGGCGTCATTATGAAGCACACGAATCCTGATGGCCATGAGGGTTATCCGGGCGAGGTAACAGCCACTGTAACCTTTACGCTCACAGAAGACAATTGTCTGCATGTGGCCATGGATGCGGTGACCACTAAACCGACACCAGTGAATCTAACGAATCATTCATACTTCAATTTGGCTGGTCACAATGCTGGGAAAGCGGGTCTTGATGAGCATCTAATTGAATTAAATGCATATGGTATCACCGAAACGGATTCCAATTCTATTCCAACTGGTAAAATATTACAAGTGGATGGTGGCAAATTTGATCTGCGGACTACGAGCAGATTGGGTGATCGTCTTAAACAACTGGAGCCAGCGCTAGGCTTTGATGATAACTTTTGCGTGAAATTTACCCCACCTCAGGCCATAACCACGATTGCTAGAGCTGTACACCCACCGAGCGGACGCTGGATGGAAATTGCCAGCAATCAACCGGGTGTACCGTTCTACACTTCCAACTTTTTGCCAAACACGGATAATGGTGAATCTGGTCTGCCTGGCAAAGGAGGTGCTGGCTACACAAAACATGGCGCATTTTGTCTGGAGACACAAAAGTTTCCCGACTCTGTCAATCATGAGAATTTCCCGACATCAATAGTGCGACCAGGCGAAAAATACCATCATGAAGCCATCTATAAGTTCGGCAAACTGAGCATAACTATTGTATGATATATCATGATATAGGAACACAAACAATATTGTATAAATCAAAGATAATGCCATGTATGCAACTAACCTGATGTAGACTAATCAAGTTTTTACTAATAAACTGAAAGCAATCAACTAAAATATTGAAATTGTTTAAAAAACAGCTAATTAGACAGGTAAGTACAAGTACTTAGGGCGATGAATTTATTTCTAGATGTCAGTCGGCAGATTTGCTATATAAGGAAAGTGAAAATAGGGAGTATTAACAGAATGTCGGGACAACAAATGAAGCAAGTATTACTAGTTATTGGCGGAAGCCTACTACTGAGCCATGCTCTTGGATTAGGCCCGTTGAACTCGCGTATTATAGGAGGGATGCATGCCTTTCCTAGGCAATTTCCCTTCCATGTTTCACTGCACTCCTATTTCGATGATTTACCGGAGGATCCCGAATTATGTGGTGGCACAATTATATCCAAGCGTTGGATACTAACAGCCGCTCACTGCTTAAGGAAACCCAAAAAAAATCTGTGAGTTAAATGTTATAGAAAATGTGGAAGATTTTGGGAAAATAATATAATTTCTAGAACTAAGGTTACTATGCTGGCGGGCACCAACTATAAGACGCCAAATGATAACGTACGCGGCGTAGAAATGGTGATACGACCCAAAACTGATGAAATCATAACACATATGCGCTATGATTGGGAATACGGAATCAATGACATTGGGTTGATTAAATTGCCCAAGGACCTCAAATTTGATAAGTATATATTGGCAGCTAGGTTGCCCACTCGTAAGGATTCGTTAACCGGCCAAACGGCCCTTGCACCCGGCTGGGGCTTAACAGACGATGATGAACTTAGTGAAAGATTGCGTTTCATTAGCGTAAAAATCATCTCAAATGCGCAATGTGAAAAGAGTTGGAATAAATTTCTTGATGTCAAACCAAAACTCTTGTTAGATTCCATGTTATGTACTGATCCAGCAGCAGGAGTGCCTTGCGATGGTGACTCTGGCGGTCCATTGGTACTAGGCAATCATTCACGCATTGTGGTTGGTATTGTATCATCCGGCACGGAGGATTGTGGACTGGATGCACCGGCTGTATATACACGCGTATCTCACTTTATCAATTGGATTGAGAACCGTACAGGACGCTTACAATAACCACTTGACCAGCTTCTTCTATATATAAATACAGATATGTATCGATGTAAATATTATTATAATATTATACAGCCTATTATCAATTAGACTTCAGAGAGTTTCTTTTCAAACATGTGCTTTATTCTTATTACTCATACAAACTCCATACTATACACTCCCATTTCACATACTTTCATCATTTTTATTTTCCTCTTTGTTTTCGTTTTGGTTTTGGTTTTTGTGGCTTTTGCTAAATTTGTTATCGTTTTGTCGTTTCTTAACTTTTGTTTTATTTTGTTTTGTTTATGGTTTGATAGTGTTAAACAATTTGCTTATGATAATGCTTGAATGTATCTCGATTTTCTTATGCTTTGTTGGGATTTCTTTGTATCGCTTACGTGTGGCTAATGTTGTTACTGATTAAACATTATTAAGTGTTCTTTGTTGTTGTTGTTGTTGTTGCTGTTGTGTTTATATTTATACTTATGTAAATGCATTTCTTTTCTGGTTTAATGTACAAAATCTAATGGAAATGATTATGCGCATACTGTTTTCTCACTTGGATCATTTCAAGAGCATTTCTATATGTTTTATATTATATATATCTTTAGAATTATATATGTACATAATATATTAAACAAATTCAAGTTAAGTTCATTTATACAATTAGATTTTTTTAATTGTTAACAAAGTTAATAAGATATAGCGAGAGTTTTCGAAAGTTTGAAAGAAAAACGAAATGTTTATTTATTGTTAATATTTAGAAATTTGTTTTGTAGCTACTTAGCATTGTTATGGTTGTAAATTGAAGAAGAAGAAGAAGAAGGAGACGAAGAAGAATACAGAAAATTTAAGAATATTGTAATATTACTAAATGATAACTAGAAAGCAACTCTTTAGTTTTTGTTCGTAGATAAACAGAAGAAATACTGCCAACTATATGCATTTATGGAATATTTACCATGTCTTTTACTAGTTCTATGCTTTGGTTTGTGTACAATCCAATAATTGTATTTCATTTTTTATTATCATGCGAAAAACAAATTAAGTATACAATTTTGAATTTCCTTTCCTTCTCTAGCTATGATAATAGCATAATATAATCAAAGTGAAAGAATGATGCATGTTATGGATCACTTTGTAGCTCCGATCTAGATTTCGATTTAATTGTCGTATAAAATGTTTGCTGGGTTTTGTTTGTTTTTTTTTTTTCGTTCTTGTTTAAATTTCAAGTTATTTAACATACGCAAAATATATTCTGTATATATTTATTATAATATATATTTGTTACTTTTGGGGGGTTTTTTTTTTGTGGTTTGCTTAACTAATTTTATATGTATATAAGTAATTATTATATTTGCTAAACTTTTGCTTTTTGAAACAGTAACTTTCAGTCATCTTGTAATCATAATAATACCTATATGCAATATTACATACGTACAATATATATCTATATATATTTATTATTATTTGTTAATTGTTGTTAATGTGAATTTTTTATGAGCGTCGTGTACAATGCATGAACAGAATGCATTTAAAAAAAACGCATTTCTTATATAGTGTGTCGTGTTAATAGATATTTCATTAATTGTAGATTCAATTACATTTATCATTTCATTTCATCTTCATGTATAAAAAGCTAAACATTTATCGCTGCGTATAATAATGTTACATCATTTTCTATCATTAGTATTACAATAATTATTATTATTATTATTAATATTATTATTATTATTATTATTATTATTACTTTTATTTCTGCTCTAGATTTGCTTAAAAATGGCATCAAATTCATTAAAAAATTGCTGTACGTTTTGCTATTTCCAACTAAATTTGATTAATTCTTTTTGGCAGTTATCGTTTTTCTGTTTTGTTCTTATTTTTGTTCGGTTCTCTTGCTGCATTAGTTACAATCAATCAATCAATCAATCAATCAATCAATCGTTAGTGTTATTATAATTCTATGTTGATTATATTATGTGTGGTGTATATGTTCCTCATTATCAATATCATTATCTTGTATCTATGTATATGCTAAGCAACTAACATTGGACCATTCCATTGCGCGACGCACTATATAAGAAAACTAGCTAAGTACTTGGTTTGGTATTGGTTTCTCTTGGTTTGGTTAATCCATATATGTATGTATATGTATTTGCGTATAATATACTTCTATGTATGTATGCATTGTGTCAATATTATGTGTTTTGCATGTGTTATGTTATGCATATATGTGTATGTATGCATGTATGTATATGCAATTATGACAATACGTACGTATATATTGTGTTTCATTTTTCATTTTCAATTTTCGTTCATCAACTTCATTTTAACTAAGTACATGTACAGCTCGAGAAGCTTGCATTCCAGCTGATGTGCCAGCTCCAGGTCCAACCTGGTGGAATGGCATTGTACACATAATGCAGCATCAGGGAGAGCTGTCTATCCGGGCAGTAGAAGGAGCACAATTGGATTATCTGGTGTCGCGTGTAGAAAATTATGACTAGAACTATGACTACGGTCAAAAAAAGTCATCAGTCGCCCGCGGGCACGTCGTTGAACTGGCTACGCACTTCCAGCGCCGATGACAATTGGAAAACGATGTGCGATAGCGCCGGATGTTCCAGTAGCTCATTCGCCGGCAGCTGTGGCTCACAGCGAGGTCGCATGTGCCGTCCACGAAACGAGCGATGCAAGCGCAGTACAACATCACAGAAGACGAAACGTAGGATGAGCGTGCGCAGGAAATCATCGCCAAAGAATTGAACATACGATGAATCTGGAATGGTCAAAGCGTTAGGTGAGTGCTGACACTTTGAACAAGACATTACGCGCTCACCAATAAACCCAATGCCCTGCTCAAGCTCATCCATGCGACAGCGCGTCACCAAACGCGATGCCTCCGTAATGAAACGATCCACATAGGTTTGACAGCGTTCCCAATGATGTATGGGCACATCGCCTACATTGCAAATGTAGCACAACGCCGTGAGCGGAGAGTGCAGGAATAGTGTGAAAAGGGAGCCATGATGTTGCGCGGCTTCTGCAAAAGATATCCCATCGTCTGTTTATATGGGTACGTATCATCATATCATTACCATATCACCATATTACCATCGTAATAGAACACTTACTTTGACCGCCTGACGGCATATCCTGTGGCGACATAAGTATGACCAGTGGCTGTCCAAAATAACGGGGTATATGCTGAAAAACATACGAATTATCCGAATCGATGATGATGAACATGGGTCGACGCGTAAACGGATACAAATCACCCGGATAGAGACAGTGATTCTCCTTGTACGACTTGCCGCGACAAGATAAGCCACCACCATCTACGCCGTCACGCTTCACGCTGGTAGCTAATCCACCCAGCTCGTAGCCATCTGTAAATGATCAAAAATGCATTGGAAATTGTGAAATTATGTAAAAGAGTATATTTCAATGGGATACTCACAGTCTTCGGGATGTTTTGTGGTGGAAAAACAACCGTCTGCTGAAATATACAAAAGTAATGCACCACCCAGTGGCAGTTCCTTAAAGCCACTGGCCAGAAAGACCAATAGCTGACTAATCGAAGGCTTGTATAGTAAATATTTATGAGGATTGTCTCTATAATGACGGCCATTCTCCAAGTAACCCTTGGATCCCGGCACTCCGTATGGTGGTATGCGACTGGCCGCAGGACTGGCGTCGTGTCCATGCAGTCCATGGGACATGCTCAATGGATTCGTTGATGATTCCGTTGGCTCTCGTTCCAGCGTTTGCAGCATTCTTAAAGAGAATGAACATTAAACTAATTGTCTAGAATTTCCACGGTGGCACTCACCGAAACATGTCCATTGTGAGCTCGGAGAACTTAGCTTGCTCGCAGGCCGAGCCCACAATTAGAATCTCCTGAAGGCTGAGTGTCATGTGAGGTGACCGCTCGCACGGCGGCGTCGTCAATGGCGATAACCTAGAACCGGAACCACTGCTCATCAGTCGATGTAGTTTGTGCTGGTCCACAATCAATTGCGGAGGCCCGTGCTTTCACAGAAGAATTGAGAATGTGGCGCACTAATGAGGTGACATGGGGGAATAGGGTTGGTATGTACGGGTTGTGTGTGTGTGTTTATGTTGGGATATATACATAGGGAAGAACATATGAAATGATAACGATGTGTGGTGTGTGTAAACAATGAATCCAAGTATTGAATACAATTTACTCACTTGGATTTCATTGCATGTGTGTGTGTGATTTAGTGGAGGGATTTCATGGAAAAGTGCGTGACGAATGACAACAGTGAGTGTTTCTTTGGTGTTTTCTTTTGTTTTTTTTTTTTTCAAGTCTTCTGTGATAAGCACAAACAAAATTAAAGAAAGGCAATAGAACAGAAGCATAACTTGTATACCTACGCAAAACATATAAAGAGCCACCCCATACTCAAAAGAAGAACAACCCCACAAGCTCTCCATACTCCTACTCCGCCGACGAAAGCACGGGCAAAGTGTATGCAGTATGTTCGAACGGATTGTGCCAACGGCTTACCTGTGCGATCATATGATGGGATTGGAGTCTGCATGCAGAACAGCGACAGCTGCTTCGGCCTTGATGAATCCCTTGATTTCGTCTAGGACCAATGACCATTCTAAATGATCCTCAGGCTCATAACTGCACAGAAATTCAATGTTAATAATACGAACAGCTCAATGAATGCAATTAATATTCGATTTACGTGTTCGTGTACTCCTTTATTTGTATCTCCAGCTCAGTGACCAATTCCCGCACCAGTTTCATTTTCTTGAGCAGCAGACAGACGACTATGAAGCGTGCATAGTAGCGAAGCTTCTTCACCATTAAGTCCGGCCGATCTTCCTTGGCCGCACGCGAATAATACGCACGTCCACGTATGGCCGCATAAAACTGATACGCCTCATTCAGGTAATTCGTTTCGCTGGTTCTTAAACTAAATCAAAATAACAATTACAATATATTAGTTACAATATAGATTAGGATGAACGCATATAGAATACTTACTAATAGTGATAATAAAGCTGTCCGATTTTGCTGGCTATTTCGCCAATTTGCCAGCGTTTCAGTCCATACTTTGAATCGAGCACCATGCGATGTTGCTGCTGAAATTTCCACAGTTTTGTGTAGACATCAAAGGTTCGGCCAAAGTACGCTTGCCATTGACGATGACCATACTGCGGCAGATCTCTGTGAATGATATTTCAATCATAGTTAATCATAGTATGCAAAATATTTGAAGTCTTACTCACCTCAGTCCGTTGAAGAGCTGTTTGGATTTTTCAAGCAGATGGCAAAATTCCAAAACGAGCTTTCTATCCTGTTCTTCAGTGGACTCCATTTTCACCATGCCGTTCTCTGCCGCCCCAAAGTGTTATGTGTGCGAAACGGGTTGACTGCAAAGAAGAGTGCCAGATTCATAAATAAACAAGCTGCATATCTAACAATTCATTCATCTATCTATCCATCCATGCACCCATTCATCTACCTATACATAACCATCTATCTAACCACCTATCTATATATTTATAGCAGATACTTATACTGTAGATATTCAAAGCAGCCCACTTCGGATTCATTCAGCCGCTCATCGAGCCATTGACATTGTTAATAATGATAAGCAGGACGATAATAATAATGATTACGATTACGATGACGATGACAATGACGATGACGATAATGATGTCGTTGTGCTGATTTTGTGTAAATGTGGCTACAATAAAATGCCAAAAGCGGCATATTCTTAATAGGCGATTTTTCTTTATCCATACTGCATTCTTTTTAAATTTTTAATTTTTATGTTTTGGCGCATTGTATGGAATAGAATAATCTTCACTATGTTCGATCTTTGGCCCACGGTATAAGGAATATTTAAAGGCAACACGCTTCAATCGAATTTAATTAAAATTTCTATTGAGTGAAAACAATTACGTAGCCCTCTCTAAATGCAAAGACGGATAATCAGGACATCGGAATAATCGGACAATGGAGCAATGGGACAATTGAAGCTGCTATGAACAGCATCCAAAGCTCAATTAATAACGCTTCACCAGGTGACTAAGTCAAATTGCAAAAAAAAAAAGAACGGCAGAGCCAAAGAATATTTGCAAAACAAACAAACATAGCGAAAAAGAAATGGAAGAAATCATCATTAAAAGAGGATAAAGAGCGATTAGAAACAGAGCGTGAGGTTAGAAGGGAGCGCAGTCATTGCAGGCACAAAAAGGTTCGATAGGGTTGGGTTGGCTAGGGTCGGGTCGGGTCGGATAGTGCAAACGGCGCCGCAGCGACCACATTGATCCAAACTAGGTCGCTGGCATACAAAAAACTTTCAATATGAGCTCATCATCAGCAAACAGCAGCAGTCTCAACTGAAACTATGAAATGGGCTGAGATGGAAGGCTGAGGAATAGATATGGTTTTTAGGAAGCTGCAAAAGATATGCGTCACTCAGAGTTCAGTGAGTGAAAAGTGGCGCCACTTCATAATTATGGCGCCCTAATCAAATTAAGAGTCCATTTAACAAGTCCAAATTACATAATATGAAAATTACGCATACGCAACGTGAACCAGACCAGACAGGCCATAACGAGCCACTCTCACCCCCTCCCCCCTCAGTCCCGCACAGTCTGTGTTTGTCTACATATGGAGGAGGGAGGAGACTAAACAAAGCTGATAAACTAACAAGCTGACTCACTCACTCACACCTACTGTGCCTATTTCATCATCATTATCGACATCATCATCATCATCATTGTCGTCACTGTCAACGTGAACGCCAACGTCATTATGATCGACAAGAGCAGCATTAACATGATGAACATCAGCAGCACTGTAGCAACATCAGCAACATGTCAACATGTGGAAACCGGAAATGAAAAAAAAAACACAAATACTAAGCAAAGTCGTTGCCACTGTGCCGATGCTTATTAACACATGCAACTCCACACAGACCAGTTACCACTCCCTGCTCATGCTCCTGGTCCTGATGAACAACATGCATACACTATAAAATGTACAAAACCAACAACAACAGTAAAAGCAACAATTGCATATATAGAGTGTAGAGCGCAGGCAGCAAATAAAAACATATTCAATTTCCCAGAGCAGACAATATCAAAATTAATAAATTTTTATAATTTCAACAATCACTAATTATCAATAATGAAATATGCTTCATTAATGTCATGTTAGTTAATTTAAATTCACATTTAATGATTTATTCAAATGAATTTTTATAGCTAACGCACCATATGGCTTTTGACACATTTGTCGCCTGTCAGACAGGCTGCAGCATGTGAAACTAAAGTGCAAGAAGAAAAAAGTTTGCTCCTCTCTGCTCCTTCTCTGCTTCTGTTCTACTCTGCCCTGCTCTGCTTCTGCTCCTACTATGCTTTGCTCTGCTCCTACTCTGCTTCTGCTTCTGCTCTCCTCCTACTCTACTTCTGCTCTGCTCTGCTCCTACTCTGCTTTGCTCTGCTTCTGCTTCTGCTCTACTCCAAGCTCTCTGTTTTAACTAGTTGTTGTAGAGTATATCTGGCGTTGGTCTTGTCAAGTTCTTGCCTTTGCTGTTGATGTTGTTGTTGTTGTTGTTGTAGTTGTGCAGCATGATGACGACAACTGCTGGAAAATCCCAATCCTAGTCAAACAAAGCGCGCTAAAAAGAATACAAAAAAAAACACTAAAATATATGCAACGCACTTTGGCGCTCAGCGCTAGACGATGGCAATGCTTTTTGACTAACTGCCAAGCGGCCCACATGTGTGCGTGTGCATGCGTGTGTATCAGTGTCAGTGTGTGTGTGTGTGCGTGTGTTTGTGTGCGAGTGTAAATGTGAGTTTGTGTGTGTTTCAATGCCCGCCAGCACTTCAACAAATATTACTCCATACGCGCTCTCTCTCTCTCTCTCTCGCTTTCTCTCTCTCTCTCTTTTATTCTCTTTCTTTGGCTCGCTCCCTCTCTCGCTCTCCCACTCACACACTCGTTACGCTTTTGCTGTTTGACAAAGCTGCACATTTCTTTTTTCTTCTCTTCTCTTCTTTCTTTCTTTATTTTTTTTTTAATACTTATTTTTTCAGATTTTTTTTTCATTTATTTTGTTGGCGTATGAGTAAACAAGCATGAAGCGGGTGTTGGCTATATATGAGTGCATGCGTGTGTGTGTGAATGTGCGTGAATGTATGCCTGTGTGTGTGCATGTGTGTGTGTGTGTAATCCTTCAAAAGGCATTGTAGGCTATACATTTACACACATTTAATGGCATTTTGACACTGATAATGATGTTGTCCTTTGCATCCGCAGCAAAAGCTGAATGTTCCCTATATTCCAACAATTGAGTAAATGTGAGCATATAAATTTATATATATATATATATATATATATATTATATATATATATGCATATATGTATATGTTATTCGTGGGAAACTTTATATTAAATTCGCATACAAATTATAGAATTTTATTTTCTTATTATCCCAACAAAATAATAGGAATTCTTATACAAACTTTGCCCAAAGCAAAAGTCATACATACACACACACACACACACACACACACACACACACACAC